>CAEGAF010011110.1:0-46308 GCA_903067075.1 Micropoecilia bifurca
CACTGGATTTGATTGATATTGACACTTTGTGGGTCAATTATTTACATTTTTAACACCACATTGTGTTTTGTGATCAACACTACACTGGTGTTACTTTTAACATATTTTAACACTAACACCGTTGTAAGTGGTAATGTGACACTCTGTATTGTTGAATTTAACACCAGCTGACCTGGACACATATAGAAACTTTTGGGTGATAATTCAACACTGGGATTTTTACTCTGCACGCTGCATTCGTTCCATACACTTTTCACTAGTTCCAGCTTGACAGTTTTACCATTTATGGCTGCGATGTAATCGGTACATTCCTTGTGCTGAATGCTATTTCCAGGTCTAAACGTTGCAAATTGAGAACATTTAGGAGCCGGAGAGTCTGTTCTCATCTACAGGCCAAAAAAAAACGCCTTAGGTGAACAAGGCTGTTGATGTCAAAACACAAAAAAATGTTTTGGGGACAAACCTTGCACGCTCTTTAGCAGGGCATGTAAACATTTACGCAGGGGTATGAGTCAACCCCCTTTTCCCCCCTGACATCGCCCTCCCCTCCTTTTAGGTTGTTTGCATATTCACTTCAAATCCTCGTTACACAGGCTTCGCATGCTAGCGCCTGTGGTCTGTTTCTCTCACTGATCAGCCTTCCTGTTGCTGCAGAGGAACTGTCAGCTGTGAGATAAGCATAGTCAGAGCACATGCTTTGCGATAGGGGCAGTGGGGGGAGGAGAGGAACTAAAACACAAGAGAGGGCAAAGAAGGGATGGCTTGTTCAGAAAATGAACACATTATCTCAGTTTGTTTTTGCAGCGTTTGGGGAGTTTTGAGGAGGGAAAACCCGCAGCAGACTGGATAATTCATGGGAAGAAGGTCCGGTTCCTGCATACAGGAGGGCTGGGAGTTAGTGAGCAGCTCTGGTGTGAAATATCAAACTCTCCTCTCCTTGGGACCTTAAAACAACCTGCACAGGAAAAGGATTAAAAAACAAACAAAAAGATAAAAAAAACTGGGAGCAAAACTGTGGATGTGAGACGCAGAGATCCGAGTTTACTGGGCCTGAGGATCACAGAGAAGGGATATGCATGTTGATGAACTTTGCCTCCTCTGGTAGACACGCGTGGGAGAAAAAGACAGAGGGGAGGATCGGCCCTTATTGTTGAATCCGGCTGTGGATTGAGGACGGTTTGCAGCACGTACAACTGGTGCTGCAGTCATGTCTGCCTGATACGCGTGTGCGCAGCGAAGAAGTGGATGCGTGGGAGAGAGGCAGCCATACAGGGAGTGAGACAGCCCGTCGTAAGTGGAGGGTTGGGGGAGTTTTCTGTAGATGGTCAGGCCCAGCAGGGCCAGAGCTGGCAGAGATGAGTCAGAGGAAGCTGATGCGACAGCTGCAGCTGTGGGAGAGTCCCGAGGGTCCACCTCATGCCCCCTCGGTCCTCACCTCACCTGTGTCGCCAGATGATCAGTCTCGCGGACATGCGGGGTCGGCTCTGTTTCGCCGCTTGAAACTGAACCGCAGCATTCAGGAGCGGAGACGCTCGTCTCATTGTATATGCAGGTACAGTTTTCACCAAGGCACTTATATTTAATGTGCCCCAGTTATTTTAATTTATTTTTTTTATTATTTTAAATGAAAGTACACAGTAAAAATGCCGGTGTTGAATTAACACCCCAAAGTGTCTATATGTGTCCAAGTCAGCTGGTGTTAAAGTAACACTTTTGAAAGTGTTAAAAGATTGACACACATTTTTTTGTTAAATTAACGTTGGTCTATATACTGAAATAAGTTTAAGAAAAGTTCAACTTTCCATTTCTGTGTATTGTTTTGAATATTTTCCACTGGATTTGATTGATATTGAATTGTTTACTTTTTTAACATCACATTGTGTTTTGTGATCAATGCTACACTGCTACTTTTAATATATTTTAACACTAACACCATTGTAAATGTTAATGTGACACTCTGTAGTAAATTTAACACCAGCTGACTTGGACACATATAGACACTATTGGGTGTTAATTTAACACTGGCATTTTTACTGTGTAGGTACGCTGATCTTTCTGCTTCTGCTTTAGTTTGGCTCAAAACGATGCAAAACAGCAGTGCGATGTGAATATTTTAGATTTTATTTTTAATTCAGAATGCTTAAGTCTGATTTAAAAGGCAATACTCTCAGACTTCAGACAGAAACAAATAAAAGGGAGGATTAGCTCATGTAGCTAAGAGAGCGTCCCCCGGCAGACACTTTTGATGTGTTTTTCATTACAGGGGAAAAGTTGTTTAATGATAACTTGATCTGTTACCATGTTTATGGAGCCCTGTGGGGGGGAAGGAGTGGCTCCTAATTGGCCAATTTACAAGTATGAATTCTAAAAATATCAGGCTCCGTTTTAGGAATCAAACTGAGAGGCACAAGGCCTTATTTGCTTTAAAAGCTTCACACATATAGGTGAAGTGAGTATATGAGCTTCACTCTTATCAAAGGAATGCTGCAGCGGCCCAGTAACACAACAAAATATTCACCTTTATCCACACAAAATTCAGACAAAATAAGAGACAGTAACAAATTTGTTTAGCTTATGTTGAATTCTACATACAGGAAAAGAATGTTATACATTTTGTCAGATAAACCGATTTCAGTCTATGCTGTGCAGCTCTGTGGACACAGAGTTTATTTCAGAGCTGCAAGATCCAATCTTTTCATTTCTGAAAAGAAAAATGGTCTGAGGGATTCTGCTGAGGCCTGGTTTCAGAGTAACAGAGGCGTAATTGAAAAAGTGTGGAGCTCCTCATTCATTTGAGCTTTACTGTAATTGGTCACTGTTGCTATCTTTTTGCTCCCAAACTCAAAGAGGAAGAAAGAACTGCCTTTGAAAGCTCTAAATGTTTTGTGTTCTCTGGAACTGATGTTTTTTCTTGTTTCAAGCACCAAGCTTCTATAAATATTCAATGCAGAACCCTTTTTTCGTGGAATAGCCATGGATAGGACGCTTTAATACGTCATCTACAATGCATTCATGTGGATCTACTCATGCATACTTGGGATAAACAAATTGACATTCTAGTCAATCGAAGACAGAAGGTCAAAAGTCCACAGAGAACCTTGAATGTGTGCAAGGGGTCTCAGTCGTTCATTTTATCTTCAGACCTTTGGGCTTTAAAACAGATCTCCACCCTTATCAAACTCCCAATCATTCACATCCTCCAAGAAACAGCTCCAGCAACAGAGAAATGGCACTTTTTATTGCTCGGTTTGCTGACTAACGTGATTCCTGCTGAAAAATGACTTGTCAGTAAAGTGTAATTGTCAGAGCAGCCCTGTGGCAATCTGCCAATTCCACATTAGTGCAGACTCGCAATGATATCTCAGGTCTCATCTCCCGCCTCTAATATTCCCTTGAAGAAGACGACAAACACTGCTGGCTGCAGCGTTGATGCATGGGCATTCAGGGTTCCCCAAACACTATTTACTAACGCTGAGAGATAAGAAGTAGTAGCAAAACCACAACATTTTTTTTAAAACTTATATCAGATGTAAAACAAACTTTTCCTTCTTTTCTTCCCTCAGCTTCGATTCAGAAAATGGCCCGTCACCAGGCCGCAGTCCCATGGATTCGCAGGCGAGTCCTGGGTTGGTGCTTCACCCTTCTTTCCCCCAGAGCCAGCGGAGAGAGTCCTTCCTGTATCGCTCGGACTCGGACTACGACACATCTCCCAAAACCATGTCACGCAACTCCTCCATCAACAGTGAGGGGTAAGGGCAAAACCGCTCCTGGGTGTATATATACACAGACACGGTAGTTTGAAATGATCTCATACAACACAACAACTGTTGTTACTTTACAAGCATTAAATTAACCAGAACATTGTAATTATTTTTGCTCCTTCTTTTTGTGGGGGGTGAGGGGAAGCAAAACTAGCTCAAATTAAGGATTAGAGCTTACTGCCAAAGAGAAAAGCCTAAATTCAGTTTCTCTGCAAACTAGACGCTTGTGTATGACAACTAAAATAAAGTGAGTTTTAATACAGAAATGTTATATTATGAACTATGGGAAAGATGCTGACTGGACAGTTGTCCCTCTCAAAGGAAACTTACTTACAATTGGCCATTGCCAAAGAAAGATGTGTGGAAGGAAAAAGTTTGGAAATAAAAGATACAATACCAGGATTTTGAAGCAAAGTTCCTTCAGGAAGAAAGCTTCACAAGGCTGTGGAAATCAACACTCTGAATGAGGAGTGGAGAGGTTAAAGGTCGAGTGGGAACTTTCCATATTTGATTTACGGAGCCATACCATGATGTCGGTCCATTATGTTTTATCAAATCCAACATCAGCACAGTCTACCAGGACGTTTTAGAGCACCCCAAGCATCCATTTGCTGACAAGAGAGACTCTCTGATATCATTTTCCAGCAACACATTACCAGAAATACCAACATCTGCTTCAATGGCCATGATGTCGCTCTTCTCGATTGGCCAGCAATTTGGGCCTGGCTTAAACCACACAGAGAATCTATCAGTTTTGTCAAGAAGAAGGCAAGAGAAACCTCGCCCAAAAAATTGCAGATGAGAGGAAGGACACCATCAGTTCCACTTGGGCTTCCTTAATACTTCAGCAAAGCCACAGGCTGATCACGTCCGTGCTACGCTGCACTGATGCAATGATTCACGCAAAAAGAGCCCTGACAAAATATTCGTTGCACATACTTAACAGTTCATTGACACACTTTTTAGTAGGCCCACACTTCATTTTGTGTAGTGTTTTCATATATGACTTTCACTTTGTGTTGAATTAAAAATTAAATTAAAAAAATGCTTATTCTATAAGCTGTACCTCTGCACAAACACTAACACAGAGCCCCACAACGACCCAAACTCACAGTCATCTCATTCTCTACTCCCCTTTTTGTCTGCCAGGCACGCCGAAGACATGATTGTCACCCCTTTTGCTCAGGTATGTTTGCTTATCATGCTTTTTACATACTGCTCATTTTCTGCAGTTTTGCAAAAGCAGGTGGAAAAACAGAACAGTGAACTTATCCCCCCTCCTCTCAATTCTGCTCCTTCCCTCCTCTCTTCTCCTTCCTTCTTTCCCTCCTACGCTGTCCATCCATCCCCCAGGTGTTGGCCAGCCTACGAACTGTAAGAAGCAACTTCACCATCCTCGCCAATGTCACAACACCCACTAACAAGTCAGTATCATGCTGTCGAACACCCCTTCCCCACACTTGTGCTCAGCACGACTGCCTGCTTATTGTGCATATGCAAATATCTCCATCTCCTTGCTCCCGTGTGGAAAGCATTTTAACCGTCGCGATTAACTGGTTTATGAATCTCAGACAATGCTCAGGGAGAATTTAATCGGCATCATTTGGCATTTTTCCAGCCAACTGACTG
Source organism: Micropoecilia bifurca (assembly GCA_903067075.1). Classification (NCBI taxonomy): domain Eukaryota; kingdom Metazoa; phylum Chordata; class Actinopteri; order Cyprinodontiformes; family Poeciliidae; genus Micropoecilia; species Micropoecilia bifurca. The sequence goes on from CAEGAF010011110.1 coordinate 5,391, forward strand.
AGGGCTGAGTGCACGGAGCTTTATGCCTCAGATGCATGTCCCTGACTCTTTGCCCAGACGATGGAGACGGTCAATAATGCTAAAATTATTCTCCCTTGTAATGCAGTAGACAGAAGGAGCTCAGCTGGCAGGCTTTTAGCACCACGTCAATATGATATATAAAGCAATGCAGCACAGAATCATCAGCATCTATAATTACACAGTGCTGCACGGTGAGAAGGCCTTTCAAAGAACGCAGTCATAAAAGAATGAAAGTGAGAGTCAGGCTTTGTTTTTGGATGGATTTATTATGCTTTAAAAATGCACATAAAAGCTATGATGTAAGACGTATATTTGTCATAAATATCTTAAGATTAAAGATATCAATATATCTATCTACTGTTGTCTGAACAAAGCCTTTTGTTGCCTGATACTGTAATGCTGATAGCAGTGTATTTTTGCGCCACAAGGGGGCAGCAGTGTTTTATTCATCCTCTCATATCATTATGTGTTCGTCCACAGGAGGTCACCAGTGACAAGCCAGCCCACTGTTCCCCAAGCTACTCTCTCTGGTATGCTGTCAGCTAATTAAAATTTATAGTCCAAGGAGTTTTCTTTTAATAACACACTAAGGCTCCACGCTCCAAAAGACTAAAAAAAAAAGTCATACATGTTTGCCATCACTGAGAACACAATGTGTGTTATACTCAAACTGAGGGGTAATGTTTCATATACTTTTATTTATTAATTTTTTAAAAATCTTTTTGTCTGTCAAACTGAATTAATTTAAACTAAAATCCATAGTCTGAGTATTTTACATTGTAGCTAAAACAAGGGGCTGGAGAAATACTAATACAAATAAATATATTTTTTAAAACATAAAGTCCTTTCTTGTAATAAACAATGGCAAAACTTTAATAAACAGTTAAAAGACATGACTTTAAAAGCCTCACATCAGGTGAAGGCTGTTTTTCAGTATTTTTGTTGTCATCCATTTGCTTTTCTTCTTTCAAAATGGGTTTTTACAGTGTGCTAGATTGTGTTAAATTGAAAGTACATCCTAAAAGCATGCAAATGCCTGCCAAAATAATTATATACCGTAAAAGTTTCACCTATAAGTGTTATCTTGTGCATACTGGCCATTTAATTTTTTTTCTTTTGTATTATTGATATATTTAAGGTGTGTTGTTTCCCCAAAGGAAAATTCAAAAGCAATTCATCATAAAAAATGCATGATAACAGACACGCTACATCCATAGTACTTTATACTATAAAGCCTAAGAAACATAGAGAAGAATTTTTCAAAAGTTTTAAAAAGTTAAAATAGAAAACAAAATTTAGCTTAAAATCATGTTACTATGAATTAATTAGTGAATTAATTAATCTCTCCGTGTAAATGTATACATGTTTACTAAGATCTAGTGACGTAAGGTTATGTAAACACCTCAATTAAGATGAGGAATGAAATAGCCTTATTGCTGTCCAGACAAAGGACCTCCTGAAACATGTGGCATGTCTCAGCGCTTGGAGAGAAGCCGGCTGCTGCGACCTCTCCTCCGACACGCCACGAGGTCATGGAGAGGGTTTCTATAATTGTTCTAAATTACTTTCAATTTGTTCATTATCCCTGCCTGTACCTGAGACCTTGCAGGCTCTGGCCCTTTTAACCAGCGTGTCCTTCTAATTTTAGAGGAGCTTTGCACAGTTGTGAGTAATTGTCTGACCACCTGTCTTGGCAGAATTGGTTGATATTATTCAAGAACAGGTCGGCTGGCACAGACATTTAAACAGAGATATCAACAGGGTTGAATTTGGAGCTTTTTTGGAATCTTACTGTTAGTTTACTTTATTTCAAAACCAGCATTGATGTGTGTTTGGGATCATTTTCATGTTGGGACATCCAATGTTGTCCATGTTTCAGTTGCTTCAATGTGGAACCAACTTTTTGGTACAATGTACACATTTTTGATATGGCTGGGTGCTTTATTGATTGAAGTTAATCTGCTTTATTTATTCCAAAGCTATATCTCTTTTTTTATTACATTTTGGTGTTATATTTTTGAGATTGTCTTAGTTTGAACTTAAGATACAGAATTTGGAGACATTCCTGCTGCTACATTATTCCTCCCTGTTCACCCAGTGCACCAGTTCACCTGGTGGTGGAACACCTTTTTCTGCCTTACTTTGAACTTTTTATGTATACTTATTGTCCTTGTGATCAAATAACTGTATATACATTAATATATATGTGATGCAAGCAAATATATTAAAACATGGATATATAAATTTGATTCTATGAGTATAATTTTGAGCCTGAATAGATTACAGATAGATAAATTCAAATTTGTATGTCTAATTTTTCTTTTTAAGTTAATTGAACTTGCATGTTGTATTATTTTGCAATCCTGGAAGAAAATAAAAAGAATTCGCAACAGCTTGGAATTATTATAAAATGTCTAACCATGATGAGTGTGTGTAATTGTCTGAACTGTATGTGAGACAGGTCATATATTTCATCATAATTCACCGATGGAATTGTTTGTTTTTTAAAGTCAGACATGGAGAACTGCTGTTAAGGAAGAGCTTCTCAATAACATATTAAATATATTTACAAACATGTTTAACTTTGAGCAATAGAAGATGTGCATGAATTTCTTTACAACAGATTTGTAAAACCACTCAGTAAATCAGAGGCAGCGTACTAGCTCCTAGTTTCCAAATGACTAAAAGCAAACTATCACTTTTTCTATTATTTCCGTGCTTTTCTCCATATGTTGATTTAAATTATTTTTTAGAGTCTGTGTGCCTTTCTCTCTCAGAGGAGACTTACCAGCAGATGGCTCGGGAGACTCTGGAGGAGCTGGACTGGTGTCTGGACCAGCTGGAGACCATTCAGACCCACCGCTCAGTCAGTGAGATGGCTTCCAACAAGGTACTGACACACAAACATACCCACCAACAATTGCTTGGTAAGATGTAATAACTAGTGTCATTTTTACATATGGTCTAAATGGGGTGTTACCCATTTGTGTAAAAGGGAGACACACAAGCATCACCTTAAAAATATCCTATCCGACATACCTGGCCTATGTTGGATAGGTAACAACATATATATGAACTTAATTTCCAAATGCTTAATACATAAAACTTTCGCAAACACTGCCTAGAAAATTACTTGTTTCCCCGTTAAAAAAAAAATGCAAGAATGAAACAACATGTAGAGCCAAAGGAATCTTAATCCTTCCTGAGTTTATTTTCAGTCCTGCAATTATACATTTTATTTATGGTTTGCGATATTACACATTTGTTGTATAAAAAGCACGACATGCAGATATGTTGCACCAGATATCAGAGGGTTGCTATTTGAATTTGCATGCTCACGTGAATGTGAGGATTTAGAGCAGCTTCTTAAGGATGTATGCAGTTGTATTTCCAGGGGCACAGGGACATAGAGGGAGTGAGAGAGGGAAATGATGTGACTGTCTGGGTGAGGAGGACATGAGAAGGAGGGGGAAAAGTGGTCCTGATGCTGATGTCTCCGCTGTAACCTTGGTTGCTATCTAACGGCAGCAGGGTCTGCCCTTCCCTCTTACTCATTGGCTTCTCGCTCTGACCACAAGACATGTGGTTTAGGCAGGAACCAATGACAGAGAGGTAATTCTCCTTTAACAGTGCTGTCTCTTAAAGAGACAGTGTCAGAAACCGTGGTTTCCCCCCCCCAGAAATTGCCCTCATCTTCTGTGTCATCATTAATAAATAAAAGATTTTATTTAACATCTTCAATCCCGCTTGCAATGAAAGAGCCGAAGACGAAAAAGAACCGACTGGCGTAACTTATATGATTTGCCCGCGGATGTTCAATGCCTCTGGGGACACAGTCAGTCTTTGTGGAAACATTTCCGTGATTTTGCAGAAAGGAGCAGTACAAATCCTCAACACCATGCCAACATGGAGGTGCACACATGAACGTTGGCTCTCTGTCTCTCACTCTTACTCACACCCTCGCTCACACACATATTTGACAGACGTACATGCTGTCGTGTCGCACATGCGCACTAAGCCTCCAACAGGGAGGCAGCTGCAGAAACACACACACACACACGCATACACGCATGCATGCGCCTGCAGCCACTGCCTGATTAGCTTGCGAGTGCTGTCTACAGCATCCAGGGAAATGGCGAAAGAGGCAGAGAGCACTGGAGGACGAATGGCAGCCTAAAGCAGCAGGATTAGACCTCTGGCATTTTGGGGCAGCTGAGGCATGGACTGACTCGGAGCAGAGGACTGGGTTGCGCTGCTGTCGGGAGGCGAGTCGACTGCCCGTGCACAGACAGTGTGCAGTTGAGGTTTGGAGAGAGACGACTCAGACGGGCTGTTGCACCGGTAGTGCTGGGCCGGGCCTTTGGATCTGTACCGTTTGGGAGGGGCAGGCGACGCAAGGAAAAGGAGACTGTTTTTCCAGACCATTGTTTTGGTGGGAATCTTCCACGGGATCGTCTGCTTAGAGGCCTGCCTGCTCGCGTCCCTCTCTGTTTCTTCCAGTCTGTCTCTGTCTCATTCCCTGTTGCTCTTGTTTTCCTCTTGCCATCATCTGCATCCCTCTCCTTCCCGATGCTCCACTTGCCATCCAAGTTCCCTTCACCGCCGCTGTTCGAGATCACAAGCGTCACTCTCCCTGTTTTCCTCACCTCTGCCATCTAACTATTTTTATTACTGTTTGTCGAGAGATCCAACTCTTGCGGTGTTGCTTTTTGTTTACATCCTTCTCAAATAAACACATCTCCTCCATCAACTCCTCTCTGTGTCCTTCAGACGGTCTCGCATTCCCCTCTCTTTCGCTCCGTCCTTACTCCTTCAGTACTCATCTACCTTTTATCCTGCGATGACTGTAGATTTGGGTCAGCCTGCTCAGGAAATGGGATAAGATGTAGTCTCCACTGCAGCCAGATCCAGGGGGGGGGGCTCCTGCTCTGCCCATCAGGGGGATCCTCATCTCTGGAGCACACTGAGGCTGGAGCCTGACTCAGGACTGACTGGGTGCCCTGCTTTGGAGAACTGGATGTAGACAAGGAAAATCTGCACAGGCGGCCCCTACCCTCCACCCCTTCCCCATTCCCCATTTTGGGGCAGACGCCACTCTGGAGTGTCCCGGTTTGACTGGCTGTGGCCTCTCCCCACGGACCCTGACAACGCCCTCATGCCACTGGGGCACTCGCAGTGCCCCTGGCCCAATTCACTACCACACCTCATACCTGTGCCATAGGCCTAAACCCCCTGGTTCTCTCAACATGGGTGTGGTAGAGGCCATCGACCCGGCACCATCTCAGTGCCCCTCACCTGTACCAGGGGGCTACAGGCTGACCCGTTCCTCCAGCTACAGTCCTCTGCAGGGGAGGTCAGGGGCAGAGCTGGACCTCGGTGCAGCTGATGGAGGTGTGAGGGAGGGAAGCGGGACAGCGGCTGAACGCAGGACGCCATTGGTGGACCTGTTCTGCGAGACCTGCTCAAGGCCCTGGCTCATCGGTTGGTGGGACCAGGTAGGGTAATGCTAAACAAGCCTGAGTGTAAACAAAGTGTTAGGTGGAGGCTGTGGGCACCTAATGCTCTACCGCTATGTACTGAACTAACTTTATTCTAGCATGTTTGCTTGACTCATCAGTGCAATTTGCAGTTTTATGTGACAAGAAAGTAAAACAACAAACATGGGTTTCTTAACACGTCATTCATTTGGGGAACTTTTAAAGTCCTGGCAGTGACACTGTAAAAACCGTAAACATCTATATTTGTATGTTCCTGTTCATAATACATACTTGAATCCACAGAGGAGGAGATGGAAGATCTTTTTTCATTGTTTCTGCACAACTGGTGTAAAAACGTAATCCAGTTTGCTTTTGTACCTCTACACCACTTTTAAGGCTTCGTCTACTAAGAGAAGAAATAAACTATTTAAAAATTAAGCTTGTACGTTATGATATATAATTATTTCAGCTTTATCACAAACGTGCAAATTCTATTCGACACATCTTGCATCCATCTCACTCCCTCCTGGTTGTGTGAGGTTGCTGTCGACACAAATGTGAAGGAGCTTTATTCTCAAAAACGATCACATTTCTTGTCTGAGGTTTGTTTTTTTCAAACAAATGCAACAGGTTATTCACTTTGATCGTGTCATATTTTGATCTGGTGTAGTATCCTGTCCTAGTGCTGCTCACAAAATCTCTTTGGCCTTTTACTGTGTCAGTGAATTCGCTTAAAAGAATTCCCTTTTACTACTTTGTGTTTTATTTGAATTACGGCTAACTGGTCCTAGCTCAGAGCCCCACTCTGCACACGATGTGACTGTACAACAGGGTAGCCCTTCACAAATGCAGGTGTACATGTGTGTCTGCCCACAGTTATATCTGAACACTATTTGCATGTTTGCCTCATTAGTCAGTGTCAGAGGAAGTGTTATTTGTCCTGGCACTTGGACTGACACCGTAGATGTGTCGACTGGCACTGGTGACTCAGCATTACAGCATTAGGGAAGGAAAGAATGGGGAGACTGAAAGGATAGGTGGTGTGTGGGGAGGTTTGGGCTGAGCCTGTTGCCTAAGTTTGCCACTGGGCTACAGCTTTCCAAGCAACTGAGGACTGATTCTGCCTCACTGCTAGCAGGGCTCATTGTTTATACTACCTATTTGCTTGTGATAAGCTGCAGACTGCATAGAACATGTGAGGAAGTGTGAAGAAAAAAGAAAGCGTTAAAACATGAAACAAGTTTTCAAAATGTCAACAAGGCAAAGATGAACTTGAGACAGGGGGATTTAAAGGTTGGAGAACAAGAACATAGCTTTAGTTAGAAGGTAGGCAGGAATGCAAATGGACAGCAGGGAGATCTGGATAGAAGGAGACGAAGAGGAGAGAGCGTTGACCTTGGTAAAGGTCAGAGACACCTGCCGACTCCCTCAGATTGTCACCCAAACAGCCACCGCTCTCACATCAAGCTGAAGGACTGACTGTGAGGAGGCAGTTGCTAAGGCAACTGCTCTGGTTGCCATGGAGATTGTTATGTGTGAAAGATCAGTCAGTAGGACGCAGACTGAGGGGTCTGTCCGAATCGCACCATGCCCTCTCAAGACTCGCTTGATCCGGAGCCGTTACACCTCTCGTTGGGCGAATTGTGTTTGTGTCCAGAAATGAAGCATTGCGTAAAATCGGGGAAGAACATTCAGGAAGAGCGTTTGCTTCTCTGCATGTGCTCACATTTGTGTCTGGGACCCGCAGACTGTGTCTGACACTGCAGATGCACAGAGAACAATATGTATAAAAATGGCACATAACTGCAACACATCACTCAAGCTGGTGTGTTGAACAGCCTGTTCTCAACTGAGAGAAAGGAGGACGGATGATTCATAATGGATTTTCTCGCCTCATAATACATCAGTGTGATAATTTTACTTGTATTGGAGGATTTTTTTCGGGCGTTTTTCCTGCAGATTCAATCTGAAATGTGTGCAGCCATCTTCATCACCAGAAACTCGTGTTTGTACTAAATCTATGAACTTATTCTCCCCTCAGTTCAAGAGGATGTTGAACAGGGAGCTGTCCCATTTGTCAGAGATGAGTCGCTCAGGGAACCAAGTGTCAGAATACATCTCCACCACCTTTTTGGGTACAACAAACACGACATCTGCTTGTTATTAAAGTTAATAAAGCCGGGGTTGTCAGGTGAAACTTTGTCTTGTGATGTATTTTTATTTTTCAGATAAGCAAAACGAAGTGGAAATCCCATCTCCGACTCTGAGGGAAAGAGAGAAGCCCATGTGTCACATCAGCGGTGTGAAGAAGCTCACGCACAGTTCCAGCCTTTCCAACTCCACCTTGCCTCGGTTTGGCGTGAAAACGGAGCACGAGGAGGCTTTAGCCAGGGTAAAAGAACTGACAGGCAACACAAGAAATCAGACCTGCAGGAGATGGAACAAAAGCAGAAATCAGTTTCTAAGCAAACAAATCTCTCATCATATTTACAGAAATACCATGCTATCCAGCAGTTATGATTTATTCTATTAAATACATATCATTTTTGTTATTGATTAACACAGAATTGATGTCTGTGTGATTGTTAAAGCTGTCTGTTGTACCGGCAGGAACTGGACGACTTGAACAAGTGGGGCCTTAATATCTTTCGAGTGGCAGAGTTCTCCAATAATCGACCCCTAAGCTGCATCATGTTTGCTATCTTCCAGGTGAGAAGAAAATGGCAAACAAACCTAAACAATGAATTAGTCACCAAAATTAATATATATATTTTTTATGTTTATGTTAAACTGAGCTTCACTTTTGTTTGTTTTGTGGCTTTATTTTGCTTATTCTTACTGTTGGGTTAGGTGCCTAAGCCAACTAGTGACTGTAGGCGACATAAATAAATAAACTGCTATATTAGAAACTATTTTTTTTTCAGACTTGAGAACTAACATTGCCTTGATAAATGCCATTTGAACATTTCCAGATTTCACATTGTACTTCATTGTCTTTACATATGATAAACCAGAATTGAATGGAATTGAATAGAATTGAATGGAATATTCCTTATTAAATTTCTGTATCAGCAGCAGAATATTAGCAAATGTTAGCACAATTATGCACCATAAAAAGTGGAGTGCAAAGACACAAAATCTTACCAAGTATTTTTTGTCTAGTTTCTAGTGGAACTATTTTAATAGACTTAAAATAAGTCTTAACTAACTTACAAATAACTGAACTTGATATTAATGAAAACGTAATTGCACTGTTGGAAGACTTTTTCACCCATAACATGGGAAAAATGTCTTGAGTTAAAAAAAAATCACCTAGTGGAACTAATCGCCAAGAGAAGTCATGCTTGCAGTTTGTCAAAAGTTGTATTGGAGGCCCAGTAAACATATGGAGGGAGTTTATCTGGACAGATGAGACCAAAACTTAACTTTGTCATCTTTTCCCATTTTGAGATTTATACTGTTAATATGCCCCTTCTTGTCTCTCTGCTGCAGGAAAGAGATCTGTTAAAAACTTTTCGGATCCCTGTGGATACTTTCGTCACTTACGTGATGACCCTGGAGGACCACTATCACGCCAATGTCGCCTACCACAACAGCCTTCATGCTGCTGATGTCACACAGTCCACCCATGTACTGCTATCCACACCAGCTCTAGATGTGAGGATCACAGTTAGAACACCAATCCTACCCAACACACACATGCCACTTGACAAAAGTGACCGTTGTTCCTCTTGTTATTTCTCCCTGACAGGCCGTATTCACAGACCTGGAAATATTAGCAGCTTTATTTGCTGCCGCCATTCATGATGTAGACCATCCAGGAGTGTCCAACCAATTCCTCATAAACACAAGTGAGTCAGATTGAGAGCAATAAAGAGAAATATAAATCAAGTATATTAAAAATTATATATATTTAGCATTCATAATTTATTTTCCAGGCAATTTTATTACTATTAAACCAAAGCTCTGCACTTACTGTGGCTTTTGTTGTTATTTCACTTATTGGAAGCTGTTTCATTAATATTAATAATACCTTAATTCTTAGGGTTCTAGAATAAATAATAGTATTTATATCATTTTTGAAACAGGGGTGTCTTTAATTGTTGAACCAACACGTACATTCACTATATTTGTTACCTCCTCAGACTCAGAACTGGCCCTGATGTATAACGATGAGTCAGTTTTGGAGAATCACCACCTGGCTGTGGGGTTTAAACTGCTCCATGAGGAGAACTGTGACATCTTCCAGAACCTCACCAAAAGGCAAAGACAGAGCCTGAGGAAACTTGTGATTGATATGGTAGGTATCTGATAAACTACCACAAAGAAAACTCTTCTCAGTTGTCATATTAGTCTTTAGCATTTTTTTCCCACACACTTCCAAAATACATACCATTTGTTACCAGGTTTTGGCTACAGACATGTCCAAACACATGAGTTTGCTGGCAGACCTCAAGACGATGGTAGAAACCAAGAAAGTGACGAGTTCTGGAGTTCTGATGCTCGACCACTACACCGACAGAATACAGGTACTTTTTTATGTTAATGTGTGTTTTATGCATCTGGCATTCAGTATTGCTGTGAAGGATCAAGTGGGTTGGTTCATCTTGCCATTGTCAGTGAAGATAAGCTTTTAAATAATTGTGTGGAAGTGAGCAGCTGCCACACAAAGTAATTGTAATCATATAATAAACTGTAATATAAAATCACAGAGATGTCAATTTGCAGACTGAGTGGTGTGTGTGTGCGACTTTAACACAGGTACTGAGGAACATGGTGCACTGTGCAGACCTGAGCAATCCCACCAAGCCTCTGCATGTGTATCGGCAATGGACGGAGAGAATCATGGAGGAGTTCTTCAGGCAGGGAGACAAGGAAAGGGAGCGAGGCATGGAGATCAGTCCCATGTGCGACAAACACACCGCATCTGTGGAAAAAAGTCAGGTAAATGATTAGCAGTGGAACACAGTTGTATGGATGGCGAACAGCTGGATTGCTGTTAATGCTGCAGGTGGGATGATAACCACAGAGCAGAGGCTGATCTATTAGCTCTGATCGCAGCAGTCGCCCGCCTACATTTTTAATGCCAATTTGCCGGGAGTAAGGTTGCGCTAGCTTGAGTCGAGTCAGTGTTATATTGTTATTTTCTTTTCTTTTCTTCTGGATGTAGGTGGGCTTCATTGACTACATTGTTCATCCGCTATGGGAGACGTGGGGAGACCTTGTGCATCCCGACGCCCAGGAGATCTTGGACACCCTAGAGGACAACAGGGACTGGTACCAGAGCACTATCCCGCAAAGCCCATCGCCGCCTCCTGTGTGTCAGGAAAAGGAGCTAAACAAATGCATTGACAAGTTCCAGTTTGAGCTCACCCTGGAAGAGAGCTCTCAGAATGAGCAGGGACACGGGGACGACAAAAACACACCAAACCACGTGGCAGAAGACTGCAGTGACATAGACAAGGACGAGGACAACGAGGACAAGGAAGATCTGATGTCAGAGGAGAAGAATGAGGACATAATAGAGGAAGAGGATGAAGTGGCAATGGAGGAAGAGGAAGGAGAGGAAGAGCTGAAACCTCGGTTAGGCGAGGAGCCACAAAAGGAAAGACTTTACGACACAAGTCCTGTAGAAGAAGAGGAAGATTCTTCTTCTCAAGCTGAAGATACATGAGGTCTGCTCCTGTATCTCCCTCCTATCTTGCACACATTATGTTGTTGATTCTTTACATGGCCAAACAAAGAACAAATATGATTGCAATGACAATACAGACCTTTAAGTATATTTTTCAAAAAAAGGGAATACATTCAAAATCGCTCAAAGAGAAGCTAATTACACAGCAACTGTAGATTTGGAGTGATAACAAGTTCTAGGACTAATTTCACTAGGAGCTTAAGACTAATGGGAATCTAGAAGGCCATTATTGATGGGAAAAGGAAGACAGTGTAGCACTCTGGTGACTGGAATGCACATAAATAAACACACATGAAATCACATAAAAACATCCACAAAAAAGAACACAATCATAAGTAAGCCGTGTAGAGTACAACGATGCAATGTGCATACATGCATGCAGCAAGCCATGCAGTATCATTGCATTTCGTATGTACACCTATTGATTTAAAAAAGAAAAAAGACACATAGACTTACACAGGCACCTACATACACTTGACTGTATGTTTGTATGTGTGCATTTACACAAGGGACATTGATCAGTGATGAATCTCTTTGGAAAAAGCCATTCCTTATTGGTTTATTAACTCGTGTCTAAGTCAGTATTAGTAATTCATGTCTGTTAGAATCTTAATAGAAACTGCTCTCTTCAGAGAAGCTTCGGTGACATTTTTTTCCATTTCTGTCGGAAATAAAGCTTAAAAAAAACAAACAAAAGTCCGCAGAGTTGGAGAAAGAGAAGAGCGTAACATGGAAGTGAAGAAAAGGAAGATGCTGCGTTGAAGGGGCCCAGAGAGGCTCCGTATCCTTTTTCCCTTTACAAGGAGAGTGCTACTGGTGTAAGATGGCTCTGTGCCTTTGTGAAACATCAGCTTCCTGACTGAGGCTGTGGTGAAGCAATGCATTGTGGAACAGGAGAGTCTGATTTTTGGAATCATTTTTGATTGTCTCTTGTTCAAGATCTCTCTTTACTGTTCATGGTGTTGTGGTGTGTGACTCACACGTACATGTTTCTGTGGTGACATGTTTTCAGCTGTAAGTCTTCCTTTAGTTGCTCTTTGGGTGTTATGACAACTCAGAACTTTAGATGCAGAGCAATCACTAACACCACCACTACCACCACTGGACTCTTTCCAGCTTATATATTTATTTCCTACTAGACTGACTTTATTATTATTATTATTTTCTAAACTTTCAGAGAATAAGCCATGTGATGCTTCGAAGCATATACGTTTTTGCCTATTTTATATTTGAGATTTTGCTGAATATGTTATAAAGGGAGAGAAAGTTTCATCAGCAGAACAAAAGTTCATTTGCTGTCTTCATTCTTTTGTATTTTTAATTTTTTTTTGTCTCCTCATACATAGCGATTTTCACCAAAGTTAAGAAAGACAAGCTTCAGTGGCTGAGTTGAAATGAAGGAAATCAGGGAGGCAGAATGTCAGGAAAAAGATCTGGCAGTCCCGAATCATCCGTTCTATGTTTGATGGTTTTTTGCCTTAACGTCAGATGCAGGATACATACCTATAAGTATGTAGATTTTAAGACATGATACAGATATCGTAGTATATTTATATCACATCTGTATACGTATTTCTGTGCTGGTGTGAAACAATGTATTTTGCATTTTGGATAGGGAAGTGGGAAACACTGCTGCCAGTTATTTTTGTTGTGGCTGTGCTTGGATCAACTAAAAGAATGTGCTGTTCTTTTTTTAAAAAACAAACAAAAACATAAGATTGCATCTTATAGCTTCCTGGAGACATTTGAGATGAAATTACGAGATTATGAGCGAGACAGTAAGAGTGAAATGCCGCAAGACGTTAAAATATGCCGTCGCTCATGTTGTCGTCCGCTCACTAGCATCTTCGCATCAAGTGTCCAGGATCCGATCGGAACAGCCAAACTGTGCCAGGTTGTTTGAGCGTTTGTTTTCTCACAGGGTAAATCGAACATTAAGTTAAAGGTAAGGGCGAGTTTCTGCAGGTCAGTAACTGAGCTCATGTGAAGTTGCCACAGATTGGTGCAACAGAAGCCTGTGTATTTGGTTGAGCTGTGAGGCCACCATGCAGGCTTTTCATGTAGTGGAAATGGGAATTCAGGATTACTATCACAGTTACTTAAATATAAAAAATATATATTATCCCATATGCACTGGCCTTTTACTTTAAACATATTCCTTTGTTTTTGTGGCTTCTTGTTCTGTCATAAGCTAGAAAAACAGTAATATTTAATTGCCATACAAACACGATACTGTAGCAATTGTTTCTTATTAAGGAAATTATTCAATTAATTGATTGCTGCCATTCTTTTTAAATGATGAAAAGAAAACATGGGAAAGTGTTTTCTTTTAACAGCTTGTGTACAGTTTATTTTTATATCATTCAGGTGGATGGTCTGGAAAATGAATCACATGCTGATGATATATAGCTATAATCATTACCACTCTTGTATATAATGTAATAATGTTCTGTAAAATAAAATTTTATCCGAATTATAATGATTGACAAATAACCACCGAGACACCACAAGCCACCTCGTCACCTTGTCATTCTCGAACACTATATTTCCTCACATGTGGGTAACATTTTGTCATAACTTTTAATAGTGCACACTTATTGTTCAAATCAAATAAATTTGTACCAGCACTTTATTTCATCAGGTTTCAAGGTAAAACAGTCGGGTTCAGGTAGTGTGCAGTCTGTGTATCCATCTGGGCAAAAATCCCAAACCCACAACATCCAGCAGTTGAGTTGTAAAATAAATTAGATGTCCCCTTGAAAAAGTCTATGAGATTATTATTATTATTATTATTGTGTTTTTTTTTTACTGAAAGTCACAATATGTGTCCTTATTTGACTTGGTCATTTCCAGCACTTACACTCCCTTTGTTTCTTAGTAACTTTAAGCACTATCTAGCCTGATAGCCTAAATGTCCGTCCCATGGTGGCCTATTTATCTGGTTCCCATTGGTGTTGCTGTCAGGTAATGTTATCACAGACTGACTCCCTTTGAGAGAAATCCTCTGGGCTTTAATTCACGTGTTTGTCATTAGTAACAGAGCTTGTTTAAAGGGAGATAGGGAAAAAAATACATAAAATGATTGTAATATTTGTAAATGAACTTGCTGTAATGTGTAAAATGTGTCCAAGTTATTTTTTATTATATTATTTTTATGAAAGTTTTTTCCTCCTGACAGAGCCGAGGTGTCATTTTTGTGAATAAATGCATTTAATAAGCGACATCTATATATATAAAATAGTACAATAGTATATCAGTATATTTTTCTTTTATTTCACTGTTCGGTACTGTAAAGTGTGTTAAAATACAAATAAAGCAAGATTTTTATATTGAAACAAATATAGTACTCACATTCTCCTTTGACCTCAAATAATGTATTCTTTAACTCCCTTACATTGTTACGCATGATGGGCCTGTTACTGGAATCAAGAAGTACTGGTAACAGGTCAATGTCAAAGTGTTAGAAAGTTGGTTTCGAATGCACAACCAAATACAAAACTACTTATTTCTAAGAGCTATTTTTGAATATGATCAAAATGCAGTAAGTTTTTAGATACATCATCTTTCAGACTGACTGCTTTAGATGTTTATGTAAAAGTTTAATTATATACAAGTACAACAAGTTGTTCGTTGCAAATCATTAGTCCCTAGAGATTATCTACATCTATTGGCAAAAGAAGTACAATTGTTTATTACTAGGAGAAGGAAAATTTAAAGGGATAGATTAGAATATACTTCCTCAGGGCAAAATGGCTTATTTGTTGAGAAGCTATTCCCTTCCAGTGTTAAATATTAGTAAATATAACATTAGTATTATAACATTTGTGTGACATTGTGAGTAATTAAATATACCCCTGAATAGAACATAAATTAAATAAATAAAATAAAATTAAAAAAAAAAAATCAGGGATGCACATAAAAGTCTAAAACTAAATCTAGAAATGAGTTCAGAGGAAACTTAAGCTCAAAACCACTCAGAAAATCAAGCCTATATTTAAAATTGCTTTAAAGTTTATATTTAAAATTGATGTGGCTTCTCAGCTTTAACCTTCCATGTAAGTGTGTTAAAAACAGTAAAAAAGCTGAGCTGGCATGAAATGGCTGCACAGCTTCTCCTCAAGACAAGTGTGACGTTTCTCCAGCTCTCCGCCAATCACAAGAAACTGGAACGTTTTTTTCAACGGCAATGATATGACAATGATCATGCGCAATGCAATGACATATCTTTGAAGTCTTAGGAATCTTTATTTAATCGTATAACTGTGACCCATTGTTGACAGACAGTTTAGAATCTTCGCTACAATGAAACGTCCTTTTGATGTCCGCCAATCAAAAGAAGAAGAATGTCGTCCTCACGTGTCACGGATTTCCTTCTTTACACCAAATCACAAAAGAAGAAGAGAATTTCTTGTCCAATCAGATTTCAAAACGACAGAAGGGGAAAAGAAGGGTGGATACCTCTATGCGGAAGTAGGTTATTCCACCAGAAAACGATTAGGCATTGGCACGGATAAAAATACATTTTCTTTCTTTCTATTTTGCTAATGTATTTACACTTCAGGTATTTAAGTTTATATAATGGTCACTGCGCAGATTTTATTTTAAATTTGCTATTTACTGTTCGTAGTTTAGCAAAGCCATTAGCACAATTTGCTAGTTAGCTTTGTTTTATCTGTACAAGCTAGTAGCTACAAACCTCTAGCTTCTGTCAATACATGGTTTTACTCCTCAGAAGTTAAAGCTGCAAATTTTACTATTGTGCTAATTGCGTGCATGTGTGTTTCCATAGGGGTTAATATAGAGGTTGACCATGGTAATATTCGGTCACTTCGTGCTGCTGGTTCTGATCGGCGGAGCCATGTCAGCGGAGGTTCAACGTCCCCGCGGTGTCCCCTTGTCAAGTAAGCCTTCTTAACCTGACTTACGATGAATTAAATAGTAATTCAATCACTTAATTTTGATTTGGAGGAGGTTTAAGCTCTTTTCTGTCTGTTTCAATGAATAACAGAACGCCAGTTTTATGAAGAGGACAAACCTTTTACGTGTCTGGATGGATCCCGTACTATTCCCTTTGACAGAGTAAATGACGACTACTGTGACTGTCTGGATGGTTCTGATGAGCCAGGTGAGTAAATCCTCCATCCTGGAGATTTATCCAGTTGTGATTTTAAAGTAGAATGATTAAAACAGGAAGATGGTTATATAAAATTCAGAAGAATGTAGGAGAAAGAAGAAATAGAAAGGAGGAAAGAGTAATAAGATTAAGATTTGGACGTACAGGACTTAATTATACACTGTTTAAAATTCAAAAACAAGACTGGCAAATGTGATTATTGTGATAAATATGAAACCATAGAGCATGTTATATTAGAATGCCATAAATATGAAACAGAGAGGATATATGAAGAGAGCGTTTGAAAGGATTAAGGAAAAGGTTAATATTAAGGAAAAGTTGATATATTGAGGAAGAATTTAGGTAGTAAACACATACAAATAATTATTCGGTATCTTAAAAAAAACTAAATTATTTCATAGAATTTAATTATAGTGAGGGTGTGTGAATGTAGACATGATAATCAAAGAGGAGCGCAAGTATGTAAGGTTCAAGGGAGAAGGTGAGAATATATATACAGATTGAATTATGGTAGAATATTTATTTCATAGAATTTAATTATAGTGAGGGTGTGTGAATGTAGACATGATAATCAAAGAGGAGCACAAGTATGTAAGGTTCAAGGGAGAAGGTGAGAATATATATACAGATTGAATTATGGTAGAATATTTATATATATAGATGAGAATAATTATTTAAACCATCACAAACCACACTCCAGATCAGTAAGTGGTGGTAAGGCTACTAAAAGTTTCTTGTCAACCGCCAAAAAACCCGACAACAAGAAGAAGAACTACAATGATTGATTGTGACTCAAGGTGTTTATCCCTCCCAGGTACTGCTGCTTGCCCCAATGGCAACTTTCACTGCACCAATGCGGGTTTTAGACCAGGCTTCATCCCTTCCTCCCGCGTCAATGATGGAATATGCGGTATGCATTTTGTCCAGTTTCAAATACACCTTTAGAAAAAAAAATTTTAATAGCTTCTTAACACTTACATTTTTCCTTTAGATTGCTGTGACACTACTGATGAGTACAACAGTGGTGTTGATTGTCAAAACACCTGCAGGTGTGTATTTTCTATGATTACAAGAAGTTACTTAGAATTGACAAATGGAAATGTGTTGACGTTACTTGTGTGTTTTTCAGGGAGTTGGGTCGCAAAGAGAAGGAAGAACTGCAGAAGATAGCAGAAATTGCAAAAGAAGGATTTATGTTTAAAAAACAGCTTATCCACGAGGCCAAACAAGGGCTTGAGGACAAGAAGGTTTGGAGAGAAAAACAAGCTCTGAATTTAGTCCGTGCAGGATTAATATTGTATATTCTATTAAATAATTTTATGGATTGTTTTTATATAATCCATGCAACATTTGTGCAAACAATAGAATATAGGATTAATATGGAGTTTAGGAAAATATCCTTAGTTTTCATTCGTAGTCTTTTCTTTGTGTTGTTGTTTTGTTTTGACAAGTTCTACTTGTAAAGTGATGAACCCAGGCCTACTTAGGAAGTGTTTTCATAAAATATAATTTTTTTAGGTAAAGTGATTATTTTTAGCTGTACGGTACAATTCCTGATTCAGATTTTATTTGGGCTGAATTGGCAATTTCATTTCGGTTCAACAGAGTAAACTAGGAGACGTCCAGAACAGTAAGAAAGATCTGGAAGCAAAGGTTGAAACACTGAGAACAGTTAAGGAGACTGCAGAGCAACCAGAGAAAGAAGCTAAAGAGCGCCATCTTAAGGCCTGGGAAGGTAAATTAAGATTAATGCCACCTAGTGTCTGTAAAACATATAACTTCTTTCTTTCTTTCTTTTTCTTTCTTTCTTTCTCTCTTTCAATGTTCAATCTGTTCTTCCTCACAACATCTAAATTGTGGCAAACAGAATCAGAGATAACACAAATGTAAATTTGGCTTATTTCAGAACAAAAAGCCGTCATTCGTACGGAGAAAGACAAGGCTAGGATGGCCGAAGTGTTCCTTGAACTGGATGATGATGACGATGGCTTGTGAGTACCGCTTACACGGCAAAATGTTCAGGAGTTTTAAGAAATGAAAACGTTATTTGGAGATGCCGATTACATCCATTTAAGTTTGGAAAAGGACACAAACTATATGCTTGTATTTAGTGTTGTTTTAACTTATTTTGTAATGGTTCTCTTTACTATATGCCACTTCATTTTATAACCAACACGTCCATTTGGATATTATATCCAGGTTTTAATAAAATGATTAAATGTCACACCTGTAGGCCTTGAGGGATTGTTGAATATTTTTTTTGTAAATTAATGTTCCTTTTTCTGTTTTTTTTTCCAAGTGTGTCATTCACTGAACTTCAGTCCCATTCTGAGCTTGATCCAGATTCTGATGCTTCATTCACAGAAGGAGAAGCTCAGGTACAACTCTGGCTATTTCCTCTAAAACAGTGTTGCTAAACCAAATTTAAACTCAAGTAGAGCTGACAAAAATGTATCGCTTTTTATAACTTTTCAGGGTTTGTTAGGTGGAGTGGACAAAGTGGGCACAGTAGCATTTGAGACTGTCTGGAATAATATTAAAGAAAAATATGTTTTTGAGGTGAGAAAATTCAAAATCGTGGTTGTTAATAGATATGTGTTAAGCATTGATGCTTAAGCTAAATGTTTGTCTGTTGGGATCAGTCCACTGCAGACGTCCCTCCACCAGGGGAAACTACACAAGAGGAAACCCGAGATACATCCTCCGACAATGACTCTGAAAACTACCCTGATGAGGACATCCCAGAGGAAGAAGATGATGAAGACATGGATGAAGATGATGACGATATGGATGAAGGAGACTATAAGGTAAACTTGTTGATTCTCAGTGAAACTTAAACTTAAATCTCAGGTTTGGGCAATTCATCACTTCAGTCTGGTTTGGTTTCAGCCCCCTTCAACGTCGCAAACTGATGACAAGAAGGACGATGATGAAGAGGGCACTATGCCACCCTATGACCAAGAAACACAGACTCTCATTGATGGTACATGTTTGTGACCCAGCAGTCCTGCAATGACTAGTGGTTTCCTAATTAGAAGGATTTCTGCTTGGTCTTCAAGACCTTAAAACTTGGATCTCAAAAGTCCTGGAGAATTGATGTTTGGAAAATCTTACGTGCATCGGTGGTCTCTCACATCTGACTAATCTGACTTTTTAAGTGTTGCTAAATTCAGTGTAATCATCTGTTTTAATTCCAGCCGCTCAGAAAGCCAGGGATGAGTTCAATGAGGCAGAGAAAGCTCTGCGGGAGGTGGAAGATCAGATCAGGTACGTTTGAATATAACAAGGCCCTTTTGGCCAATATTGTTAATTTTTGGCATCAAAATTCCTATTCACCCAGCCATGTGTTGGGGGTTGCAAACTAAAACCTGGAGTTGGTTTGTTTACAGGAACCTTGAGAAGGAAATCTCTTTTGACTTTGGACCCAGTTCTGAGTTTGCCTACCTCTACAGCCAGTGTTACGAACTGACCACTGGCGAGTAAGTGCATACTTACTCTTTTAAAAATGTTTTCCAAGTGTAATAGATTAATCTCTGAATGACTACATATCTTTTTCTCACAGGTATGTCTACAGACTTTGTCCCTTTAACAGAGTGTCACAGAAACCCAAATTTGGTGGATCAGAGACTAATTTAGGGTAAGGATGGGAATTTATAGTTTGTTGTTAGAGTTGATTTACTTGTTTTATTCAATATGTTCTGTTTCTGTCACACAGAACATGGGGTAAATGGGCAGGTCCTGAGGATAACATCTACTCTGTGATGAAGTACGAACATGGAACCGGGTGTTGGCAAGGCCCCAACAGATCCACCACTGTAAGTCTGAAGCAGCATTTGACAATCTCCGTGTTTGTTTTTTTTTTTTTGTTTCAATACTC
The DNA here is from genome assembly GCA_903067075.1 of Micropoecilia bifurca. NCBI lineage: Eukaryota > Metazoa > Chordata > Actinopteri > Cyprinodontiformes > Poeciliidae > Micropoecilia > Micropoecilia bifurca. The sequence continues at coordinate 25,595 of CAEGAF010011110.1, forward strand.
AAAACTAAAAGTAACAGCCTTTGTACAATATTAGGTTAAGTTAACATGTGGAAAGGAAACGGTTGTGACATCTACATCAGAGCCGAGTCGCTGTGAATATCTGATGGAGTTTACCAGCCCTGCTATCTGCCAGGACCCTGCAAGCTCTGAGTCAGGACATTCTGACCATGAGGAGCTCTAGAAGCTCATTGGCTGTAAGTATTTTATATTTCCAGTGGTTGTGGACGCCTTATTGATTGCTATATATAATCGTGCAAGTTGTAATAGTGGTCACATTTTTAAATGCTAGATTATTTTATAGCAATGAGAAGCTAACAATTTATATATGGTGAGGGGTTACAATAAAGCCAAAAGAAATACCAGTTGTGACTCAATGGTTTCTGTGTTCTTTACTGGCAACAATTAAAATTTTCTTTATTTGGTTTGCAAGGATGCATTCATTTAAACTTTGTTCTTCAAAGTCAAATACCAGAGGATGAAGTTGAACCCAAAAAGTCACTACCTTTGCCAAAAGATGTTGTCTTCTGTCTTGCAGAACGCTGCGAAGGGACCACAGTCATTGCAGCAAAAATGTTTCCAGTCTGCATGCTGTTCCGCCTCCGTCTGCTTTCTTTGTAATAGTTACGGAAATTCCAAGGAGAAGTGAAATGATTGTGATAGTGATAAAGATTGTGACATCTTATCTTCCACTCCTGCAAGATGTGCTCAGATTAGTTTTTTTTAAGTCGGATGTATTGTCATTCCACTCTTATCAAATAAAGTTGCTTTAACCACTGGTTGTAACTCTCCCAACCAATAAATCTCTTCTGTCGTACGATTTCCATCAACTTCATCTGCACTTAATCAATTTGCCTGCTAATAAATTTGGCTCAAAATGCAGGTTTAAAATTCCTGTACTGCTGTTACTACGTAGGTTTATAAAGAATATGTGATCATGTGAATTATTGTGTAACTTCAGGTTTCTGTGATTGGAAAAAATGAGAACAATAAATGTCGTCCGCCTCCTAATGTGACGCCTGTGCTGTACGATTCATCTTAAAAGCAAATTATTGTTAGTAAGTGGTAAGCATATTTTTGTACATGCTTAAATATCTGCTACACTTTTCATTAAAACATTGTCTAGAGTCTACACCTGCCATTAACTGAATCTGATTAATCAGAAATGAAATCAGATATTTCTATATGTATTTTTTCCCCTTTTGATGAATAAAATAATTAGAAAACTGCATTCTGCCTTTACTCAAGTCGTCTTTGAGTAAAGGCGACTGGAGTTTAAGCATATAAAATATCAATCTTCCTTGACAAACACATATTATTATGTGTTTGTCTAAAAAAGCTTAGAGATAAAAAAAAGGAGTCTCTAAGCAGCTATATGTTTGGCACATTGAGAACAACCCCAAAAGAACATTTACAATGACACATGTTTCTTTTAACCTCTTTCAAAACTCGGAGTGAGTTGTGCTGAAAAACAATCTAATTCGAATCCACATAATTTATCAATAGCTTGTTGTCATTCAGTTCTTTAAGCATATAAAATATCAATCTTCCTTGTTTTTAGGAAGAAAATATTTTTTGTTCTGACAATGGAAAAGAAAAACCCCTGCAACACTTTTATTTGTAACTTTCATTTTATTTTTTTTTCTGGCATGTAAAGTACAAATAATTAACAATTCCATGAAAAAGTCTTCAAGCGTCTTCAGCTGAAATCCCAGTAATAAATATCCTAGTCTAAACTGAAAGGTTTATTTTTTTATCTTTGTTTAAATTTGACATTGTTCATTTGGTCATGTTTGGAAGTATGAGATTTTGTAGTATATTTTTTTTGTGTAGTTTTTTTGTTTGTTTTTTTTTGTTTCTGCTGACGTTGCTGTCGACAGAACTATTTGATCGTTTTTACCTTTTGATTTGTTCTACCATTCCAGGAAAAGGTAAGAAAAACATCACTAAGTTACTGCGTCCCCTCTTCTAAATAAATAGACACAAAATACAGTTGAGAAACAGAAGGACCACTCATCCCTTTGCAAATCTAGACACTCCAAAGAAAACCTTCCTGTAGCTTGTTGGAGCTCTGTGATATTTTCCCCCAGAGTTCTTGGCTAAGTTTGTGACTCCAAATAGCACATATTGATAAAATTGGCCTCACTGATAACATTTATTTGACAGGTTTAGAGGCTTTAATAGATTTTGATAAATTCAGCCCATCAGCGAAACAGGAAAGCATCTTTTGAGCAAATCTCTCCCCCTGAAGAGAGCCGAAGCCTCACTAACGGGGGGGGTCGCCTTCATCAGGGGGCTCACAGAGTGGTTGGAAAAAACAAGACTGTGATTAGGTTAAATAATTAAAAGATTTTCATTTAACAAGACAAACAGAACACAGGCAGTAAAGGCATAACATCTAGCACACAGCATGTATGTTTATACACTTCAATTAGTTAAATATAGCAGTGCATTCTTTGACTATGGAGAACGTTTCCAAATCGAACTTCTAAAGCTGTTTTTCTATTTGTCCCCCTTTTTAAGAAACAAAATGGTGTAACCACAATTTTGGCAAACTTAAAATCTTTTAAACTTGCAAATATAATGAAATAAACCATAAATATACACAAAACATACTTTATACGAGGCAATAATAATAATAATCATAATAAATAGTTTTTAAGTTAACAATAAGTTAAAACTACAAGCTTAAAGTCGCCCAAATAATACAAGTTTGTTGGCGCTATTTTGAATTTTTTCAGTTTAAATTATTTTTATGTTGCAACAAAAGCTACCACAGACTTTACAAACACAATTGAACACAGTTTGATTGAAACAAAAGAAATCTAACTAAGTCTAAAATCTGCATACACTGTAAAAACTGCAACTAATAAAATGGAAGAAAAATAACAAACTGTACCCAATCGATGCAACCAAAACGTAATCTTCGACCCATGTGTGTTCTCTATGGCAACATCAACAACACAAATACACTAAGTTAACAAGTGAGTCCTGATATGTAAATTAAATCAAGAAATCACAGGAAAAATGATATTTGAAATTGACGTGGGCTAAAACTGATGTTCTGTTAAGACGATATTCCTTTCCAAGTCATTGAGAAAAGCTCTACTAAAGTCAGCCAAATATGCAGTTTGAGCTTGCGTGGACAGAGCACGGAAATATAGGGACCGAGGAAGTGGTCATGGAACAATTTGGAGATCAGAGCTCTCATTCTTTTTTTCTGATTTGGTAACAAGTCTGTTCGATTTAGTCGCTTTCGCCTGAACAGTCGCTCATCTTGCTATTCCTCAAAACCCTTTCAGTGTGACGTTTCTTTTTCTTTTTTAAAAAATATATATCATTTGTTCTCAGTCAATATAAAAACAAAGCACATTGCACTTACTGTTCCATAGGAAAGTTTTTTTGTCTTTTTTTTAATGATTATTGTTGTTGCTCAAGCAGTGTAGTACTGTTTCCTGCCATAGTCCTCGGCTCTCTGCCGTACATCAGGTGTAGGTCTCCATAGTGTGGTAGAGGTCATGTTTGGACTTTTTTATGGCTGCAGTTCAATGTGGCCTGTTTTCTTGCTATAAAGTCTGTCGCTGGGCTCACCACATGCTCAAACTGGCTGTCCTATCACTTGCAAGGAACCAAATGAGCTAGATTAGACCTTTCTGTGATTAGCTGTGGATGACAGCAATCGGCATTTGTGGGGGAGAAACAGTATGAGTCGGATCAAAAAACAAATGTCAGCGAAAAGTATTGGCGATGTATTAAAAGATAAAGATAAAACGGGTGATTTGAATGTCGGGGGAAATATGTGGATGCATTTTGTTTTTGTTATTTTTGCCTCGGTCACAAGGTGAATTGAGTCATCCCTTTTTTATATATATATATGCCTTTTTTATACTGCATGATATGTGTGCAAATGTAGTGGATTTTAGCATTTGGTATGGTGGTTTTTTTTATTCAGAAATGGAGATCAATGTGCGCAACTTACAATATATGCTCAAAAGTAATTCTAACTCAAATTGTCGAGGGTCCTTGCTCAACAAATAACATAGATTTTTACAGCAATTATGTAGGGGATATTATAGTTAGTTTGTCCTTCTTAGTACTGACTTGCAAAGCAATTCTTTGGCAAAACTCAAATCTATCTCATTGTAAGGATTTTCAGTGTGAATGACCAGCACTTTTTGAATCTTTTTTTTTTTTTATCATTATAATCAATCTGCAAGCAGCTTCTTCAGTTTTACAGCTGGGCAGAGAGCCAGTCTCACTGCAGCTCTGTCTGGGATTTTCAGGTCAAAGAACTTCCATTGTTGAAGCAACACTGTACAAAATTTCAAGACAAGAGACGCTGAGTGCGTCTGAACGCTCTAAAATACAGATGTGTCTTGTCAGGTTGTACCCTGGCTGTTGAAATGTGTTTTCGTTTGGGTCCGATTCGCATTTGCTGGGTTTGCTTTTCCTCCAGATGCGGTTAGGTTTGTGTGAGATGCGCGGTTCCTTCGCCCCCTCCCCAGATATCCCCGCCCATACACCACGCTGCTTCTTCCCTCCTTCTCTGTGAAGATCAGAGGGTTTCAAATGAAGCCACGCGATGTCCCAATTTTTTTCCAAGCTTAAGAATCTGTAAAAATTCAGCACAAGGTCTTGTTCCTTTGTATGTATAAAAATAGATTATCTCTAATGTAATCCTTTTCAAAGAGACCGTCCTCTTTGGCTAACACAGCGTCACTTAGAAAAGCAAAAAGGACTTGAATATGGCTGACCTTATTTAACGTATCATCATGCGCCTGTGTCTTGATATTAAAAGACACTCGCTCTCCACATGGTACATCAAAAATCTGGGCTGCAGCAGACACTTCCACTAGACGGGTTGGGCCTTATTGTTTCATCAAGGGTGCCATAAATAATCCCTTTGCTCCTGGGTTGGGGATATTTTAATCACCAGCTATTTTTGTTGTTGCACCAAACTGATCCGAGAGAAACTTGTTAAATGCTGTTTTTGTGATCAAAAAGGTAACTATGACACTTATTTGCAAGGTTGATGTACCGCCAATGTTTGAACGTTCAAAGTTACCAGGAAGATTTCTGAAGAAAACAATAGTCTTAGAGATAAACGCATCACTTTTTCCAGACTGAAAAGGTAAAATAGAGAGCAATCATTCTGCTTAATGGATATGTGTTCAGATATAACTGCAATCAGTAATCTACACAATATTGGACATTATAGATCCAGTTTAATCTACAAGTAGCATTTATCTTTAAGAAACGGAGGAATAATACTAGTGAATTTCACATCTTTGCTTCTTTGCAGGCCTGCCTTTATTATTAGCGATGTAGTATTTCAAAGGTGTTCAAGTTTTTCTTCCAACTATGCCCTCCAAGAGCAGAAACATTCATCTGTAGTGAAATAAACCTACCTGTCAGTGACTGTTTTTGCTTGGTTTTTTGTTTTTTCTGACGGCAAACTACTGATAGAAAGGCATTGCGGAAATAAAACAACTTTTGACGCAATAAAGCTTCTTTTGCAAGCAAGCCAAAGTGTAAAAACACCAGTACTTTTGTCGCAGCTGTGTGATGATGAAACAGTTTTTCCCCTCACACTCATCACTCTCTCGCCCAGCAGAGAATTACTAATGAACGTCGTCACCATGGGAGCGCTGCTGCTCTGCTCTAAGTTCACAGACGGTCTGCCTGTATTCAATCCATCGCGTGGATGAGATCAAGTGAAAAAAAAAAAGAAAAAAGACAGCTTCAGAGGACTAAATAAGTGTAAATCTTCCTATTACTGAACTGTGGGTTTTTTTGTGATACGTTAACTGTTCTATTGTGATATTTCTCGTGAGTCTGTGTTGATAGAAGTGATGGCCTTTGAACTGCTCTTTTCATTGACCGTTGAGCTAAATCAAGTTGGGTCTGAGCTGACAAGCTCTGATATATAAGAGAAAAATGCCTTGAAGCGAGGCACCACCTAACGCAGGTCAGGAAACAGTAGTCAAAGTTTCTAGAAAATGCTTACATACTCGGCTATTATAACCACCTTAAATATTGAATATATAGTAATATTTTAATAGACGTATATAAGAGAACACTGTTTTTAGTTTCATTTTCTTTGATCTAAAAAAATCACTGATTCAAAATGCCCAAGTGTAAAAAAAGTGACTACATCCCCTCCAGCAGGATAATGGGAGAGATGGTGGGGTAAGAGTTTAGGTAAATTGCACATTTTTTTTTTTTGTTGTTTTTTTTTTTGATAATTTTGTTCATCAGTTGTCATTATTTGCCTGAATTCAATCAAAGCACTCAGTACACATTCTCTGTCACATTCGTTAGACTGTCTCCTAAATAGAAAGCTCTTCCCCCTTGGCCCCCTCCCTTTCAGAAAGCCCCCCGCCAGCTACGCACCCCTTTTCTAATTCAATCCAGGCAAATACAGGGAAAGACTAGCAAGTTGTGTAAAGAGAAAAGAAAGAACTCCACTAGTGTATTTGTTTGAAACTCTGACTTATCTACGCTTGAGAATGTCTGTATGCTTTGTGTGTGCGTGTGTTGTATTCTGTGCATTTGCACGTCTGCGTGTGTGCGTGTGTGTGTGTTTGTGTGCGAGCATGTCAGAGAGAAAGACAGAGAGACTCAGTCCAGGCCCATGTAGAGTGATGGCGCAGGGAGGCTTCAGGTACGACCCCCTGCAGGTTTAACCAGCTGCCAGCGGCGGCATCCGCTTCAGGCCTTGTGCTGCTTGCTGGTTTTGAAGGAAACCTGCAGCACGCGATCGCCCAGGCGGTAGCCGTTTAGACTGGCGATAGCCATGGCGGCTTCGTCGTAGTTGGTCATCGTGACGAAGCCGAAGCCCTTGCATTTGTTGGTGGTGAAGTCACGGATGACTTTGACATTGGTGACGGCGCCGAAAGGCCCAAAGAGCTGCCACAGGACGCTCTCGTCCGCCTCGGGCGACAGGTTGTAGACGAAGATGCACCAGCCGGCTCCGGTGGGACCGGTTAGGTTGACCCCGGCCAGACTGGTCATGCTGTCAATGGTGATGGGGGAGAATCTGGGAAAGAGAGGAGGAGAGCTACCATGGGTGTCATTCTGAAGTTCCACATAGCATTCACTGCTTTACATTATCTTCTAATAGCTAGATATCTGTCGCATTCGAGGATCCCCATCTCCATCCTCTCTCTGCTGTACAGTAAGTAGATAAATATGTGTGGGCACCACAGTGGTTCCAAACTGCCTGCTTATATACATAATGACACTGCGTGCCCTGAGACGAGACACCCACACAATGTGCATTCATTTAAATTTTTTTCCTCTGCTGACCAGAGCCTCTGGAAGAATTAAAAACACATGGATCACGATGTTCAACTGAAATCACAGCATTGAACAAAACACAGAAACCTAGAGAGGGATGAAAAGCAAACTGGAATCAAATCATACGAAAAACTGGAGCAAACAGAAGAGACGCAAACGGAATCTGGTATGTCCATGCTGGTGAAAAAAAGGGGACATTAAAGCAACTGAAACCAACAATGTTAGTTCAGAAATAAAGACATAGAAATTATTCATATTGATTCAAATAAACAAAAGGAACGAAAAGGTTAAACAAAGCCATGCCAGAATACCCCGCTGTTAGGGAGCTACAGATAGTGCTTATTCGGTAGAATGGATAAATGGGCTGTGGGCATTAAGAATTATGGCCATATGCAACTTCTTTTGAGATTAAAGCAGCATGTGGTATTCCGGGCACTTTGTTTGAAGGTTTTATTTTTGGCATGAATGCTTTTGAAAGGACACCTTTTGGCATTTACCTCTTGACTCCGTAGCTGGCGTTTAGTAAATTGTCGAGTCTGCAACGCAAGAGGGAGAGTGAAGGGGATGCAGAGGTTAGTTATGAGATCTACAAGGAATGGGAGTGGTGGGCTTTTTATGGTTAATGTGTTGCGTCTTCATCAGCTGGCCTGCAGAGGGCATCCTTCACTTCAACGCAGTCTCATATCATCTAGCAACAAATTTATGATATGACATATAGTCCTGCTGGTGTTTATTATTATTTATAAGTTACAATATCTTTTATTAGCTTTAATGTATAAACATAGGCAAATTTGCATCTAGTGACAAAAGAAGGAAAGATCCCACAATGCTTTTATTTTGAGCGATTTCTTTTTGTTTTTTGTCATTTAGCACAATTATCCACATAAATACAACCTTACCCGATAGTTTTGATTCTTTTTTTTTTGCAAGGTTTATGACTTATAGCAGTATGCAAACCATAATGTATTTAACTTGATTCTATTTGTACTTGGAAAAATCTAGTTTCTTACATTGTGTTTGAGCTGCTATTTGGATCTGGTCCCTTTCCAAGTGAAGGGATCACACTGCAGTTTAAAAGAAAGTCAGAGAAAAAGTGTGAGGAGGAGGAGGAGGAGAGGGAGAAAGAAGAGGGAAAAATACCATGTTTCCAAATAAGAAATAGTTACCTAAGGGAGAAAATTAATTATATCTTTAATAATCAAAATGATTAATTTTTGCATATTTCCACTGACGATTACAACCTCCAGCTTCATCTCTTAATCATTTTGTGATACAGACGATGCATAAAAATAAAGAAACTGTAAAGATCTTCCATCTCTTTCAACTTTACAATGACTCACTTTTAATTGAGTTCAAAAACTTGCTGTTGAAATGGAAATGTTTTTTTTAAAGCAACAATAGAACAATAAATGAGGGACTTATTTTGGGGTGGGGTGGAGTTCAGGGCGGGGTTTGGTGACAGTTCAGTACCTGAAACGTTGAGTCTGGTGGTGCAGGGGTCCCGTGTAGCGGCGGGCAGCAGTTTGGTACAGCTGAGTCAGTAAGGCCTGGCCTGTTTTCTGGCTTGGGTTGTTGGCAAACTTGACTGTGATTGGCTCAGCGGCACCCAAAGGCTTCTGCCCGTTCAACCCTTTGATGGCCTCCTCTGCTTCATTTCGCTTGTCAAACCGGATGAAGCCCACTCCCCGTGATATGCCTGCTCCGAAAACAAAATACAGAGGATTGGCGTGACTACCTTGGTGTTGGTGGGTCGGCTTGGCTTGAGGTGATCAGTTTTATTAAAAGGCCTTACCTGTAACTTGGTCCACTAGGATGCGGGACGTGATGATGCGGCCATACTGGGAGAACAGCTGCTCCATGTCTTTCTGGCTCATGGTTTTGGGGAGTCCGCTCACATAAAGGTTGGCATCACGGATGGAGGCTGAACTTGGCCTGGCATATGATACCTAAAAGAGATTGAATGATCTGTTGAATCACAGATACAGATCCTTGTAAAAGTATTCACACGTCTTGAATACTTTTACGGACAGTATGATGTATTTAGTTGGAACTTGGAGAAACAGGCCAAACACAAAGTACTGAAACAATGTGAGGTGGGAGGAAAAAAAATGCATGTTACTCACAAAATTATTTTATTTACAATAGACCAAGTGGATTAAGTAAATGAATTTAGGTTTGAACTTTGATGGAACGATTCTAATATGTGAATATGCGTTGATGTCAATCAGTCAATTGTAGTTCTGGCTGCTCCTGAAGGTAGGTGAACCTTTGTACATCATCCCCACAGCATCATGCTCCCAACACTATGCTTCATTGCTTAGAGTGTTAGTTTTTCTCTACAACTAATATTGTGCTTGTTGGCCAAAAAGTTCAGTTTTACTCTCATCTTACAAACAGAAAATGTTGTTACACATGCCTTTATGCTCAACCTTCCTTTCACCTTCACAAAAATACTCAACTTAGTGTTGGCCATCCCATAGAAGACCTCGAACATTTGTTGCAGTTTGTTTTTAGAATATTACAAAGTTCAAGGACTGTGAATATTCATGTTAAGTACTGTAAATAACTTCTACATTACAATGTAAGAGTTACTTTGACGTAAGAATCCTGCTTATTCTCGCTCTTCTCTACAGACCAAGTTATCTGTATTTACCTTAAAATATGACTTTCATATTCATCAGATGCACTATTTAACAGCTGCGTAACCATTACTGCAGCTGAATCCAATCATTGCTTAACAATCACATGGGACTTCCTTGCTTTGCACTGAAAAACATCGGCTTCAGTCAATACAGTTTCCCAAATTCTCCAGTGAGTTAATTAGTACAGCGTCATTTTTGATGCATCTGTTCGTATCCCACATGGCTGTTCTTCTCAGTCTCATTTCAGTGGCCTGTATTTCTGTTATAAAAAAATTATATCTAAGTGATTGTGTAAGAGGCTGACCTCTTGTTGGCTCTTTTTTTTTTAAAATTCTGTTTATGGAAACATGAACAGTTGAGTGACAGATAGTCCACTGCAGTGCTTTGTTAGGAGTGGTGTGTTTGTGAGTGGCGGAGAGACAGTATGAGTGTTGTTGGAGATAGGCTTAGCCGTTCTCCCTCTGTCCTGCCTCCTTTCTTTGTTTCTATTCTCCGGGGGGGGGGGAGCGAAACGCTCCGACCGAGCAAACAGTGAGAACGCACCTTAAGGCCGAGAAGAGTTCTCCCAACTTATGAATATGCTATTCACTAAATACATTAACAGACGTCTGTGAAAACCGTACAGTGGTTTTGCACCCATGTTTTACTATTAAAACTGTTTGGTGCTATTTAATTGGTCAACATGTTATCTTTCAGATGAATACAGGTGCTTTGATTTCATAAATCAGCACAAAGGACCAGCGTCTATTGTGTCCACAGAGGGACTGCGTGAGCAGGAGGGTTGTGCTGCGTGGTGATTAGGGTGTTCTGGACGAGGCGCGGTGGGGTTGAAGGGGGGAGCTGCTCCTTTCGGGGAGCAGAGGCTGCCCTATAATTAACCCTCTCGCTGTCGCTCCCACAGTACAGATGGTGCCTCAAGCCCATATGGCCTCTAATCCCGTCATTGGCATTCTGCTCTCGACCCCTCCATCACCCCCCCCCCCCCATCCCACCTCCACCCACTTTCCCCCACCACACCTTGATCTTTTCTTTGAAGCTTTCTGTAAAATCGGGAGAAGATTGGAGTACCGACATCAGCTACTGTGGTTTTATATTTTCCTTCATAATAATGATCTTTACGGTCACTATGATAACAATTGCCTTTTTGCTTAGATATTTCCTTGCTGTATGTTTATCTTTGACTTGACCTAAAGTTCATTGTTGATTCAGAGCATCTGCTCTGTAGATCCTGCAGTTTGTCTCAACCTTTGATCAAGTTTGAGATTGGATGAAATTAGAGATTAATAATTTGATCTCCCCCCCCCCCCACCCCACCCCCTTACACCCCACCACCTCTCTGTCCGTCATCTGATTTTGGGACAAAGAAGCCCCCTAATTAGCCTAGATTGGAGACAGATGGGCTAACCTGCACTGACCCATGTGTGCCACAGTCGGGCCGCCTAATTGCATTTCCATCACAAAAACCCTCCGCATGTTGTCCGCCCCTTGCTTTCTGACCTCCACTTTCTCCCTCTCCTTTCACCCTTTCTCCTTCTTCTTTTGTTCATGCTACCACTCCCTTCTGCCTCTCCACGCCCCCCCCCACTCCTTTGCCCCTCTGTATTTGCTCCCCTCCTGCTTTGACATCCCTTGCCACCTCTTTCACCAAACCCCCTTCACAAAATCTCCACTTCCTTCCTTTTTTTGTCTGGAATGTTGTCAAGAATCCAAAATGAATTTGAAGTGATTCTTTTCTCAAAGCATCGAGTTCTGCCCACCTTGATTGTTTTAGTCTGCAATTTGAGACCATTTAGTGTGTTGATAGCCTTGTCAGCGTCATTTGGATCCACATAGTTTACAAAACCGTATCCCAAACTCTGACCTGCAGGGAAAGACAGAATGACAGGGGATGTTGAGCTTTTTCAAAACCAGCTGGAGTGACCTTTTCAGCCCATGTCAATTTTGTACCTGTTATTTTATCTCTGACTAGCTTGCAGGATTCGATCTCTCCAATGCTACCAAACAAACTTTTGAATTCTTCCTGGGTCATGTTCTGAGGCAGATAGTTGACGATCAAGTTGGTTTTGCTGTCATCTGTGGAGCCATTTGTGCTAATGACTGGGCCGTTGGGCAGACTGGTTCCGCTTGGACCGTTGGACACCTGCGTTTCCATGGTGCTGATTATCTGCTGAGGAAGAGGGTGGAATTAGATTCATTATTCACAAAGAGACTCGGCAGAAGTAAACCTTTAAACATGCTTCGAATCCATTATTTAACTTACAGTGATACATATTCTAATAGAGGCTCTGCACAGCAGAGCACACACAGGCAGCTCACTCTCTAAGCATCAGAAGTGCAGGTCAAGAATCAGCGTTGCTAAAATGGAGGTGGACAAGGTCTGATTTATCATCCTCCCTTCCCCCTTCTGCTCAATCTTTCCTGCTCTCCTACTCCCTGCCTCTGGTCCTGCAGATGTCACAGTCCCTTTCCCTTACTCCTCCCATCCCTCCCCCCCTTCTCTTCCAGGGTCAAACATCATTACATCATTACACAGGGACGGATGGTCAGAATGGTGGCTACCAGACTGGCACAAAACCAAGGGAGCTGTCTGATGGATTTAGCGCTCCAATGAATAATGCATATCATGGTTAGGTAAAATATATTTTTTTAAAACTGTTTTTGTCTTTTGACTCTGTAGCCTTTAATTTCCCAGTTAAGTGAGCATAGAGATGGTGTATAGTGGAGTATTTTGTGTTGCTTTGATGCACCTAATTAGAGCCATACAGAATACCAGAAAACGGCAACAAAGACAGACTTCCTGCTCCAGTTCCTCTCCCTCGGCACCAAACTCTTTGAGACCAGATCAATATTATAGTATATTATATCATAGACAGTCACAGCAAATGTTTGTGCGTGTGACTGTGTGTGTGTGTTTATTGATACCGAGTTTAATAACACTGAATTGAGCTGTACTTTATTATTATTCAGGAAAAAGCAGACTTTTACAAAAAAATAATGAAAATAGGAGAAAATTAGAGAATGAAAATACAAAATGGTGAAGAGATTTATTTGTTTTGTTGTCTAATTTTTTAAATTTAAACACTAGTGTAGGTCTACATTCACGTCTACAATTAAGTCTAGATTTTGATACAATTAGTTGTTAGTTTTTAGTTGCTTAATTTTTTTTATTTTAAAAAAGTGATTGGTTAAGGAGTTGTTAGTACACCTGCTACATCATCCAACCATATTTTTGTATTTGTTTTATTTTGTTGCATTTTTATACCATTCTTGCTCGCAATTATGCAATCTGAGTAAATAATAATACTTGTTGGGTCATTTTGTAAACAGTTACCTCAAACTCTATGTCTGACCTACTGCAGATTGTTAATTTGTTATTATTTGTTTATGGCAAGAGGCTCACCCTCGCTGAATCTCATGGGGAATTAAAATATTCTACCAAACAATAAAAGGAGTTGATCGTCAGCTTCCACAAATTATCCCCTAATGTTGTTCTAAGAAAGAAGAATTTGATGGAGAAATACTGCAGATGTAATTTAAATGTATTTTTCACAGACAATATTTCTCACGACTTATGAGTGCCTCATTGACTTTATTAAAGATATTCTGTTATAGGTCATAATTTTGTTACTTTTATTGTTTCTGTTTCCACACCCTCTGTATTGAATTAATAAAATACACAAATTGAACAAATTCTCCTCTTTTGGTTTTGTTTGATGGGTTTTTCTAATAAACCCATTTTTACCTCATCTCAGCATCCATCTGTCTTGTTTTGAGACTCACCTTGACTCAGGTTGCCCTGGTTACAGTCCCTCAAAGACAACAGTGTTTCTAACGGCTGGCAAACTTCCTTACTTAACTGTTTGTTTGTCTGAGCTTCTTAACAGCAGACACACAGGTTAGATGCATGTTGTACATATGCTGATAATGTTTGTCTTTGTAGAAACAAAGAACAGCGTGGTGACAGTTGAGACAGTGCAAAAACTAAAATACATCAAATGCACCTTTATGTACAAAGGTTGAACAGCAAAGATTACAACAGCCTGTCATGTAAAGATTTTGAGATGAAGCTAAAAAGATACCTAAAATTATATGACTCCTTTTAATGTTTTATAAAGAAACAGGCTGCTTTGTTGTTTTCATGCTAGTAGTAGTGAATTACTTTGTGGGGTAGAATAAATAAAATGTGTCCAAGTAATAGTAAAAGCTGTATAAAACAAAGGAGGGGAAAAGACATTTTCAGGGCAAATTTGACTCTCCAACTGGAAAACCTCAGAGAGGCAGAGTAAGCATTTCCAGCAGACAGTGTGAGGTTATATAATTCATAAATCCACGGTGCCTCTCAAACACACAAGCAGCAAAATAAATGGATAAATTAAAAGAAGCATTTAACAACAACGGCTAGCTACAGCATGAAGATAAGAATACATTTAACAGATTTATGCTTTACTCGAAGATGGTATATAATTCTAACAAAAGCTTAGGCGTGACCTGCTTCAATGGCAAATAAAAGCATGAATTGCTGAATAAATGTTAGTATGCATGTAGTGCAATCATACTTTCTGAGATATTGAACTAGAAAATAACCAAGATCACTAACAGTTTCTTAGATACATTGCTGCGCGTCGCTCACCTTCTTATTTCTCTTTGATAAGGACGAAACACGATAAATAATTCCTGATTTAAATCTCAAACACACCAACACAGCTGTTATCATCACGTTGGGACCCCCGCTGCCTGTTGTTTTTATTTCTATTTTAGGGGTTCTGTAAGACCTCCCTTAATATTTAATGGAGTGCATCAGTTTCGCCCACACACGGTCCCAGACTTGCACGCAACAAGAGCTCAGCCTCCACCACCAAACACAGGAAGCCAGATTTGCACGCAAACAAGAGGCCCTGCCTCCCTTCACCAAACACACACCACCTACACTGTGCACAATTAAATTACAAAACAAAGGAGCGTTGGAAGACTTAATATAAATCTATGTCTTGTGGTCTCTGTCCTCTGATGCATTCAAATCATTTCTGCTCCAAATGCATTGGAGCACTTGGGGCTGTATAATACAGAGGAATGGCATGTGTCTCACAAAGTTTGCATGTTGCAGTTTAAATTGGGTGTTACAATGAAATGCTGTGATTTTAGTTTTTATTTCCATATGAACTGGATGTACATTTTCTTGTACATCCAGCTATCTAAGGGTCAGCATATATAATAATTGACTGAAGTAGAAAATCCGTATATAAAATAGCATTAGGAAATAATTTAGACCAACCATTTTGTTTCATCAAAACATAACCTAAGCAGCAGTCTCTTCTTCTTTGTGTACAAATTATATTTTAGGTGTGCAAGACAATAATCTAAAACAGAATGCTAGTGTAAAGTGTAAATGAGCCATCTAAATAACACCGATTACAGGATTATCCCAAACAAAGGGCATTAGCCACATTCTCCGCAGCTTAAGGGATCATGGTGGCAGATGTAACACAACAGGACGACCGGAGTCACAGCTCTTGTCAGCCACGAACAGAGACTCCACACAGTCAGATGACAAAATAAAAGATTTCTCAAAGATCGCAAAGATCCCTGGGTGTTATGGACCGCTTTGATAAGATGACAGCAGACAGCGTCAAAGGCTGCAGGACACAAATCTGTCTCACAAGTCCTTGGATCATGCGGGGCGCTATCCAGCGTGCTGAAAAGGGAGTGGCTTTCGGACAGGCTCTTTTGAAGACACAGATGGCCGTGAAACCACCAAAAGAAAATCGACTTTGTTCGTGTATTTTTGTTGTTGTTGTTTCTTTTCCTTCTTCATTTCAAATCTCTAAGCACCGATCCGTAAAGAGAATATTTCAAACCTATTTAAACAGTTTAAAGGATCGACTGATTTCTCTGTTTCTGCTGTGCATCGCCTGCTTTAAATCAAGGACTGGTTGAGCTCTGCTGGCATTCATAAACCAGAGCGCCTATTTGCTGAATAAACGTATTGAAACGACCAAACAAAAGAGCCACCCGTTCCTCCTCTTCTCCCTCTCGCAGAGGGCTATGGCAGCACTATGAATATTAATGTAAACAGTGGCGCTTTGTGTCGAGGCCAGGGGCTGCAGGACTCTCCGGGAACAATGATCGTTACAGTTGCCATCTCCAAGTTAAAAAAAAAAAACCCCAAAGAAATGTCATATAACCTCAGTGGGAAAAGCCTGTTTTGTCTGTATAGTATATAATGTTTGTATTTATTTTTTTTAATTTGAGAGTCTTGTATTTAATTGTGCTACAATAAAATAGTTATCTTCTTTTAAAATACGTTAACATAATGCATAAAAATAGGTTCGCTATAGTATAGTAAATGCTGTTTATCAAAGATATTGTATTAAAAAAATACATGAACAAAGGTCATTCATTTTTATGTGTAAATGCATGCTGACCTACAGGAAGCAGATCTCTGCTTATAATCGCATTTATCGCTTCTTTTGATATTTTCACTCTGCATTATTTGCCCTCACCTATAAAACCGAATAAAATAAATAAATAAAAATAATTATTTAAAAAAAAAATAAAAACAAGGATTCAGTATTTTACTCCACGTAGGCCCAGGGAATGGGGCGAGAAGTTTTTACCTTATAAGATCAAAGAAACGCTCTACAGTGATGGCCTCGCCTGTCCTTGTCCTTGAATTGTGTAAGTGCTTTGGAAAGGTTGTCTGACTCAACGCTTTTATTTGCTTGGCACTGCGGTACAGGCACGGGGGGCTGCGGACCATGTGGAGGAGAGAAGCTGCCACTATAAATATATATAAATATATATACATATAGGCCTGGAAGTGACAACGGGGCTCAAACGAAGAGAAAATATAATAATTGTTTAATATAAGGACAATTTATCGAGTAAACACTCGCTTGTGTGTGTGTGTGTGTGTGTGTGTGTGTGTGTGTGTGTGTGTGTGTGTGTGTGTGTGTGTGTGTGTGTGTGTTCCGGGTCTTACGCGTACGTCCTTTATGTTGTGAATTATTTATTTTGTGTACTAAAATTAGTCATCTAATAAACTGTCGAGGCTTTTAATACAAGTTAAATATGACTCATATGCCATTCGATTATTTTGATGCTTTTTTTCCAGTGCTCTGACCAGATTTACTCTTTCTTATTATTCGTTGTTGTAATTCTATGTAAATGGTTTTAATCTTCAACCGTCTGCATACAGAAACCTCGTGCGTTCAGCCGCGGATCATGTCAAGAGGCAAAGCGGAAAAGGTCGTTTAAGGCTTCAAGGCCCTCGTTTGATGCTCCGGCACAACAGAGACACGCCCAATCCAGCCAGTCGGCGCAACACAGCAGAGCTAATTTATCAGCGCATCTCCTTTCATCCGACAAGCGCAACGCAGGCATGGCCATCTTGTTGTGTGTGCAGCGCTATGATTCTTGGAGAAATGCGCTTTATATATTAAGAATAAACATTTTTTGTCCGGGCGCGGCCTTGGTGGTGCCGTCACAGCCGTCGGAGGTTTCCAGCCCATTTACTCGGTCACATCGCTACGAGAACCCTGAGGAATTTTTGGACTTTGTCTGATTCAAAGCGAACCAACGGATGCGTAATCAGCCCCCCATCTCATAGTGACTCGACCCTTTTCCCCTCCCTCCTTCGCCTTGTTGGATGGGCCCTCAGCCTCCGAGGCATCATGTTTTGTCTCACAAACCCGTCTCCAGCATCCTTGTGCAGCACCAGGCAAAGAAAGCCGCCCTCCCACCCCTCCTCCTCTGAACTCGGAGCATCCTTGAGTCCCCCCCCCCCCTTCCCCCGCTCTCCCCGGGTCCCCATCACTATTATCACGCACAATGTCGAATGCAAAGCTCACTTTTTTTTGGCAATTAAGTAACGCACAATGGAGATGCGACGCTTGGGATGTGAGCAAACACTGTAAAAGGGATAAAAAAGAGAGAGACAGAGAGAGAGAGAGAAAAAAAAAGCCAGAGATATCTAAAATGGCAGGATAATGTTTTCCTCCAACGCCGAGGCTGCCTGAAGGCTGGAGCGCGGCCGGTGTGGCGCATCACACAGCGTGAGGCTGCTAAACGCTCCCCGTATCGATCGTTAATCTCATCAGAATGATATGGCATGGTGGACTGGACTGGACAGAAACGACAAGCTCCACTGTGTGTGTGTGTGTGTCTGTGTGTGTGTGTGTCGGCATGTTGACACAAGTGGTGAGCGCTGCCGAAAACCAGACCGGGTTGTGGGAAATAAACGAGAGAATTCGCGTTGAATTGATTTATCAATGGCTGCATCACATGTGCGCATCCAAAACAAATACTACACAAAAAGATCCAATGATGCAACATCCCTCCCCCCCTTTCTCTGAAATAAGAAAAATAGAGGCATACGTACAGTAACCATTCTTGACGTACAATGAAAGAAATCTAGGTCCTTCTTTTCACAGGTCTTGAAGCGGAGGTCTCTCTCTCTCTGCGCTCTTGGGCCTTTATATTATTATATGGCCTTTATGTACAATTAGGAGAAAAAAAGTAAAAGGAGAAAAAAAAAGAAAAAAAGGAAAAAAAAAATACAGTCTTCGCCAAAGGATCTCAGCCCTGCGAAATTGTTGGTGTCCTCTACAGGATGAAAATGAGGGGAGAGGAAAAAAAAAGGAATTTTCTTCTGGAGGATGATGATGATGGAGAAAGCTTCTCTCCGTGTGGCGTGGGCGATGGTTCAGGGAGAGAAAAAAAAAAAAAAGAGAAGCAGTGATCCTCAGCAGGGTGTGTCCAGGGGAGGGTGTTCTGGTTTTTTGCTGCTTTTTTTTTTTGCGTGTGCGTGTATGTGCGTGTGTGTGTAATTCCTTGCTCCTCTCACAGTCTCCTTCTGTGCCTCTGCTGCAATGTTCTTCTTTTATGCGTCCTCCTGGCTTGCAGAGCGCGCTGCTGATTGGCTAATTGTGCAGGGAGGGTACTACATGGCAGCCATTGCAATGCGCTCCTCTCCCATTATCCCCTTCAGGAGAGATCACCAAGAGTCCTCCCCCTCTCTCCCCTCTTCCATCTCTCCACTCCCTCCTTCTCGCTGCCCTTCCTTTCTTCCTGCCACCCCCCCCCCCCACACACACACACACCCCTCCCCTCCTCTCTCTCTTCACACACATGCAGAGCTCAGTGAATAGGACTCCACCTGCACTTTCAGAACAGATGGGTGCAGCAAAAGGCAGTGGACTTTCTTCTTTCTTTCTCCTTCAGCCCATTTCACACTTAGTCCTGCGTTGGCACAGCTCCTTCCTTTATGTATCGGTCTTCATTTGGGCCTTTTTTTTTTACTGACATGACAGCAAACATCTCCACCCAAACGGGCAAGAAAAAAGCAATTCACAAAGTGCTCATTCTTAGCTGATAACGACACGGCCAGGAGAAGAGGAGAAAGAGGCGGAAATATGCAATAATTGGGTTTGAGTGGTGGCCAGAGACAAAGCGCTGCATCCTTACTACATTACTACAACAAGGAAGTGGACGATTTCTGGGCCTCTCCCCCGTGCAACGCAGATGGTTAGCCACTGGGTCAGGTGCAGACATGGGAATACCAAATTAGAGCCCCTGAATTAATTACTGTCCACGCAGCAAAAAAAAGGTTGAGAAAAGAGCTACATTTCTTTTATCCAGTTAAGCCAAATAAGCCGCTATCCTTAGGCTCTTTTCTAACAGAAAGGCACTAGCAGTGATTTTATTTATTTATTTTTTGCTTCCCTACTTACGTTACTCTCAAAGTGTCCCCTCATGGAGGAGTTCCCAGCCCCTCTCTCTCTCTCTCTCTCTGCCTCTTTCTCTCTCTCTCTCTTCCTCTCTGCACACCTCCTGCTGTTCCCTCCCATGTGCCTGACTGTATGGTAAGTGCTCGCTGAGACATGCTGTTTGGACTCATCTATAATGTATCCCCTGCCCCGGGACATCATGTGTGACAAATGACCTATTTTTTGCGCAGACCCCCACAGGGCCTTGACCCCGGGGGGGGTTGCAAGGTGCAAGTGTGCATAAATTACTACAGGTTTGTTTATTTGTGCGTGCATTTAGTGCTTCCATTCCTGTGGAGGAAGAAGTGAGAGATATTTTCCTCTTTTTTTTCTGTTACAGAAATGATTTCGTGCAACCTATAAATTTTGATGGCGTGAACGGGGCTGCTGAGGTCTTCCCTTTTCCTCTCCTCTCCTTTGGTGACCTTGAGGAATCCTCAGATGTCTCTCTGTTTGAAGAATAATGGAAAAAGAAAATTGTCTGCATTATTGATGCTGGCCACTTGCCCTCGATTGATCCCAGGATCCATATTGGTGTATAAAGAGCGAGAAAACAAGTAACTCGCAGTCCCCCGACCTCCAAAGGTTTTCCTGTCTGTCCATTTACTTTACTGTCCTGCAGCTCTTTTCCAGCAAGCCTCTGAACATAGGCTCTGTCTAATATTTTACATAATTGCCTTACATAAGTAGCAAGCTTGGCTCAGAGCTTGGATGATATTAGTGAAGATGAATATTGCATGAGGAAAGCACTCGTTAAGCGTTAATAAGAGGATAGAGATGGAGCCCCACTGTCAGTCTGTCTTAACCCCGCCCCCACCGTTCTCTGACAAGCAGTGACTCAACTCAGCCTTGGATGCGTTGGAGCCCTTGAGTCAGTTTGCTAGTGAGGGAGGACAAGTGTGTTGTCCATGTGTGGAAGCACACACGTATGTGCCCTTGCGTGTGTGTGTGTGTGTGTGTGTGTGTGTGTGTGTGTGTGTGTGTGTGTGTGTGTGTGTGTGTGTGTGTGTGT
>CAEGAF010011142.1:0-16800 GCA_903067075.1 Micropoecilia bifurca
TCAGCTGGAGATAGGCACCAGCAACCCTCCCGACCCCTCCAAGGGACAAGGGTGCAAAGAAAATGGATGGATGGATGGATGTTTTACAAATAAAGTGCAAAATGCTGCCTGCATTTCTGTCGATTAGCCTTCAGCGAAAATTTTGTAGTACCAGGAATTTTGGGTATGTGTCTGAGTGCATTGCACAGCTAGAGACTGAAATGTTTTCCTTTGTGAACTGTCATGTCACAGATTGAGTAGATGTTTTGCTCTGGGGACTTTGACTGGGCCATTCTGACACACGATTTTTGCTTTCATCGAAATGCTTTCAGCGCATCTCTGGCTGAGTTGTTGTCCTATTGTGGTAAAACTTAAACGGTAACAGAAATGATCTTTTCTTCTCTTCTCATGGGTTTTGTAACCTAATCCTGCTTTAAATTTCACCGAAACATTCTCTCTGACCTGTTTGCCATGTTGTTTGTGTTTCATGGTGCTGGTTTGTTGTCTAATGTTCTCTAACAAACATCTGAGGAACGTTTACTGAACAGCTGTGTTTATACTGAGATAAAATTACACACAGCTGGACTCCATTTACTAATCACGTGATGTGTGAAAGTGTTTGGTTACAGTATGTTTTATCCAGAGGTGTCAGAGGGATGGAGAGAAAGTTGTACGATACTTAAAACATTTTGAATACTGCATATACTTTGTGTTGGTCTATAACATAAAATCCCTATAAATTCCATAACAGGCTTCCTAACAAAAGTACCACTACTACTCTTTCTGCTTTTTTTTTTTTTACAACTAGATGGTGAGGAGAAGAGCCTTGGCCCACTGCGGGCTGGTGCTGCTCAGTTTGTGGTTGTGCATCCACTCAGTGCCTATCAGTGTGGAGAAGGCCAAAGACGAGCCAGAGGCGGAGCAGCTGGAGCCGCCTCAGAGTGCCGTGAGTCCATAGCATTTTGACAAATGCTGTTTGATAAGAGGTTTTTACAGCAAATTTCACCTCACACACAGGTTGACTGTAGGAAGGGCAGTTGCCCAGGGCAACAATTTTTTTGGGGGCAGAGGTACTTCAAAATGTAATTTTATTTTTGATGAATGCAAACATTGCACCTTATATAAAACTCATAGACCCAAATCATATGAGTTGTGCGCTATCTTAGGATTTTTTATGAATACAGAAAATATTCAAGTATTTCAAAAATTCTTAAGTCGTAGTCGATTTCTTTCTAAACAACAAGGTGTTATTGGCCAAAGGATGTGTTAAACCTACCTATGTCTGTCGCCATGACAACTGTTGCTGGGCGATAAATTGTCCCAGAACTGGTTCAGGTCGGGACGGTTTCACAAACTCTTAACTTCTCCTGTGAATGTGACAAAACAACAAAATATGCTCACCTTATAACAACTTAAAGGTCAAACTAAAAGATGTCCACATATTCCTAATGATGGTCCTCAGCTGCAAGGCAGCCATGTCTGGTAAGAGTTACTGCGCACGGACATGGACTGAACCTGTGCCACTTAGTAGTTGTTGAAGTTGACGTCTATTGCAATAAACAATAAAAATGTTGTTTTAGAGACGGTTTTCAAATAATGTAATGTCAATTACATAACTACGCAAGCACACCTTCTCAACAATCAACAAACTTTATTGTCTGATGAACTTTTAACACTGGAACTGGGAGCCATTTTAGATATCCAAAATAAAGAAACAAAACTAATAAATAAAATGAATTAAAAAGTCTCTATAAATGAGATTGTCTTTCAAAAAATGACTAGTCAAGACCAGTGCGCTGAAGACAAAAGTCTTCAGTCTGGTGAAGGCTATTACTATTTAGTAATCAGTTTTGTTGAGTGATAAGACATGTTTGAGTTTACTTTCATTTATCATATGATTAATTGATTTATTTCAACAGGCCTAAAGCTACCATTCATCAGTTCATACCTGCTGATGTGTAGGACAATGTGCTGTAATGTACTGTATTTTTTTCAGTTCATTAATTAGTGCACTAATTGTACTGTAATTTGCATTGGTGAATACATTTTCCTTAGTGGATAGGGCACCAAAACTGGCTCCAGCCCCAGGGCCCACATCCTTGTAGATCCGGCCCTGGTTTAAAGTGTCAGAAAGATGTAAATTACAATTAACTGTGAGGAAAAAAGGCTGATGGAGAAACAAAGGACGACAACAAAAAAGCTTTTAGCAGTCATTAGTGGGAGGTAAATGACCAATAAAATATTTTTGTAATGGCCCTAATTAGCATCGGATTTCCAAATAAACGTGACTCATCTACTGTTTGTCAGGACAGCGGTCTGCACTATGACCGCTACCTCAGGGAAGTCATCGAGTACCT
The DNA here is from genome assembly GCA_903067075.1 of Micropoecilia bifurca. NCBI lineage: Eukaryota > Metazoa > Chordata > Actinopteri > Cyprinodontiformes > Poeciliidae > Micropoecilia > Micropoecilia bifurca. The sequence goes on from CAEGAF010011142.1 coordinate 2,337, forward strand.
GGAGAAAGACCCCCACTTCAGAGAAAAGCTGAAAAACGCCAACATGGATGACATCAAGGTGCCTGCTCCCTTACAAAATCCCTCCTTAACTGAACATTAGCAATCAGCTTATTTGCACTGCTCTCTCGAATTTAAACTTTGCCGTGTGGACTCTTTGCTTGCAGCAAGGCAAGCTCTCCAAAGAGCTGGACTTTGTTCAACACAATTTACGAAGCAAGCTGGACGAGCTGAAGAGGGAGGAGATGAACCGGCTGCGGATGCTAATCAAAGCCAAACACGACCTCCGGGAGGGGAACGGTGAGTGAAGGGACAGGGTGGCGGTTAGTGCTGCGTCACTAATTGCCTGGGCTTAGTGACGCTTCTGGGCTTCTTGAAATTACACGTGTTTTGCAATCCAAGTCAGAGGTTTGTTCATCATCAAATGCAAGCTCTGACTCAAGAGATTTTAGCTCTCGAGAGCCTTGCAAAAGTTTTAGCCCCACTTAAAAAAATGTTTTTGTGTGTTTTCTAAAGTTTTTTTAAACAGCTGGACACTTTTGCATGGCTCAGAAAGAAAAACCCGGTTTAAAGCTGCAGTATGTAACCTTTCTAAATGTAGAAAATTTTTATACAGTTGTTGAAACTGTCACTATGTCATGACAGTTTTGCATGAGACAGGTAATCTGTGAATAAAAGAATTGAGGTCTTCCATCTTCTCCCAGTGCTCCCGGTTCTACCTAGAAATAACCAATCAGAGTCAGGAGGTGGGTCTTAGGTGCTACGGTGCCAGCAGAGAGCAAGCTGCAGCTAGCAGGAGTTGTTGTGAATGCTAAGGCTAGTTGAAGGCGGCCATTAACGTGTTTAGCATCGAGTACATGAGATTGATTGACAGCGCCCTGGCTCTTACCTGTTGTCTTTGGTCGGCAGTGGTGCATTTCTTCAGATGACCATAGTAGCTAAGGGAGGAGGTGGAGCAGATCGATCTTTTCATAGAATATCTGTTTCATAGCGAGTATGTAAAAAAAAACCATCCATTTTTAAAAGAATAAAAGTTACATAAAGTGGCTTTAATTGTTTCAAGATTATTCATTATTCCTTTACTGAATTATGTGTGAAGATCACAAATAGTTGGTTGAAGGTAATTGTTGTTTTTTAGGTTTATTTTACTTTTCTTTTGAATGTTCTCTGTCCAGGGAACACACTGGACCACCAGGCCCTGCTGAAGCATTTTGAGCACCTCAACCACATGAATCCACACACTTTTGAGGTGGAGGACCTGGATCGCCTCATCCAATCGGTACACACATACAAGTTTACATTTCTACCCACATTAGGACTTCGAATTGACTCCCGTTCATTTGAGTAACTCTGTAGACCAGTGTATTCCTAACCCTAGCCATCACCAATTCTTGGAAGGTTAGTGAATACACCAGAAAAATTCCTAAATAGGTAACATAGATGAGTAAACACACACATTACAGTCCAGTACTATCACTAGAGTAACTTGTAGAGTGACTTGTATAGACTGTCACCACATCTGCACTGCAAAAACACAAAATCTTATCAAGTATTTTTAGTTCACTTTCTTTTACAAATATTTTATTACACATGAAGTAAGATAAAACTAACTTAAAAGTAACTTTTCTGCAGGAAATAGGAGCTTGTTTTAAGTTAGAAATTCCTATATATTGATGGAAAAAGTATTATTTCCATTGGCAGATTGTTTCACTTGTAACAAGACATTTTCCTGTCTTATAAGCAAAATAATCTACGAGTGAAACTAGTACTATTTTTAAAAAAAAATCAATATTAAGGGCTGTGACAGACTGGCGACCTGTCCAGGGTGAACCCTGCCTCTTGCCCGGAACGTTAGGTGGAGATAGGCACCAGCAACCCTCCCGAGCACACAAAGGAACAAGGGTGTCAAGAAAATGGATGGATGGATGGAATATTAAGGGATTATTGACTTAAAACAAGCTCCTATTTCTTGCTGTAATGTTACTTGTAAGTTAGTTTTGTCTTATTTTAAGTATACTAGGATATTTGCACAAAAAACTAGACAAAAAATCCTTGAGATTTATAATCGATATTGTTAACTGTAAGTGGTATTGTTGGCCCAGCGGAGAGCTACAGGTTCACTAATCTTAAATGTAGCTAATTGAAACTATATTTGGAGAGGAAGGGCTTTCTAAAAGTAAAATAATTATTACTTTTGGAGAGCAATTGGTTTCCTGTATGTTAAGAATGATGAGGAAGTTGCCTCACAGTTGACAGTTGAGGTCTGAACCGTTTCAGCAACTCGCACTGTTCGCGCTGAACACAATGGAGTTGTGACACAAGGACCGAAATACACCCAAGATATACCGACCTTCAGAAATTTTATTTAAAAATACGTTTATTTGTTACAAATAGAAATTAAATGTTGTAACTCATACAATCCAAGTTTTATTTTCAAGCAAAAAATGTCCAACATCACTGTTTGCTGAAAAGGAATAGGCTTCCTACTCTGTTTTACAAAATCTAACAGCCCGATTTACATGCCATGATGATTTATCGATCCGATATCAATATCTGTATCGGTCCCAATATTGGAAAAAAAAAATCTGGATCAGGTATTGGTGACAATGTGCTTGATTCATAAGGACAGATCTATTCAGTCCAATTCTATGCTTTGTGTTCTGAACGACATTATGCTTTTTTATTTTATATTATATTTTCAGTTTCTAATTGCACTTTCTGAACCATTTGAAAGAAGGTTTGCTGCAGTTTATTTTTAACATGTTTTGCCAAAGTAGTCACCCTTTAGTTTTTGTCAGTTTCTTTATTATTTATTTTATATTGGCTGTATTGCTAACCACACTGACTGAACAAATTAAAGTTGATTTTACATGCTTGACCAAACTTGTGAAGGTTTTGGTATATTTCAGTGCGCTGTATTGGTGCAGAGTTAAATTTGTTATTAAGTAAATTTATGTTTGCATTTAAAAAAAGAAACATTTTAAGTCAGCTCAGTACTATTTTTCAGTATTGAATCTGTATTGGCCGATACCAAACATATCAGTATTGGTATCAGAAATTAATTAAGTGCATTGGTGCGTTCCTATTATATGGTCTATTTGCATAAGACTTTCTGATGAACTATTTAGTACCTGAAAAGTCCCACTTTGACTTTCTTCACCATGTCGGTGCTAAACACTTTAAGCAATGTGCAGTCTTTGAGGCAATCACAAGACTGTAATTAGTACAGATTCCTACCTCAAGTAATGCCAAACCTTCTCTTTCCCCTTAATATTTAAGACAATGAAGGATATGAAAAAGTACGACAAGGAGCGCCATGATGAGTTCAAGCAGTATGAGATGATGAAGGAGCACGAGAGGAGGGAGCGCTTGAAAACGATGAGCGAGGAGGACCGGAAGAAGGAGGAGCAGCACTATGACGAGATGAAGAAGAAGCACGCCAACCATCCCAAAGTTAACCACCCTGTAAGACACCTGCTTTGAACGTGGATATTTAACAGTACTTGCAACATAAAATACAAAGAATCAATCTGCTATCAATGAACCATTTCTGCTGTGAAGGTAAACTTGTTGTGCAACATGTTTGATTCAGCCAAGCGCTGCTTCTGTCATGAGCAAACACAAAGAACCAAAGTTCAGTCTCATCTGAAGGTGACAATTCAAGCCAGATGGTTGAAATGTTTGCAGTTCCGACAGGACACTGCCCATCAAAATACCTTAGGCATAGTTCACACAAAGCTTTGGGAAAACAAAAACATTTGTATGCATTTTAGCCTCTCGATCAGACAAAAACTCGGTTTAGTAACACTAAAAACCATTATTTTTTAAAAACCATTCCTACTGTTAAGGCCGCTGGTATAGAGGATCAAGAGATTGCAACATAAACAGGCTCCACAAACATGATAGTACACTTTAACCCTCCCACGGTCTGACAGCATGGTCACACAGCGGGGGAAACAAGGTGGGGGTGGGTGTCCCATCAGACCGTCAGTTCCTGAAATCACATGCAAAAAAAAACTTGTAAAAGTGCACACGGGTTCAGTGTGACCCTGCCATACTGCGTAGTTGGCATAATAATCTATTTAACTGCATTCCAAGTCTGAGCTTTCTGCACCTGACGAAGACCATTGGCGCATTAAGACACCTTGTTCCACAATGTAAGCTTGTTTCTCTTAGTTGGCTTGTTCAGCACTCGCCACATTCTCGAAACATTTTTGCAACGTTTCATCAAGTTGTTGTGTAGACGATAAGCGTTGCCTTGTCAGAGGGAAGGACGTTCTCTCCCAGAGCCGACCAGGCTCCTCCAGCTCCATCAGATCAGGAAGCAACGAAACAGTTACTTCTGCTTTGTATCTTTTCATTCTTCCTAGCTAATGTAGACATTATCACAAAATCAGAAATCGCAACATCAGGGTCTTTACTTATCACTGCTGAAAGAAAAATCAGAAATTTTCTGATTTAAGGGATTGTTGAAAACCTCCAGACTTGGTAGTACTAAACATCCAGCAATGTCCTTCCCCTTTAACATAGCCATGACGTCTATGGGTGAAGTTTTCTAAATTGGAAACCCAAAATTTTTCAGCCGGTGCTCCATGTGTGTGTGTGTATGCATGTGTGTGTGTTCAGGGCAGTGAAAACCAGCTGAAAGAGGTGTGGCAGGAGTTAGACGGTTTGGACCCAGAGGACTTTGATCCCAAAACCTTCTTCAAAATGCACGGTAACCATAGTTTCCAAACGTATTCTAGCACATAGCAGGGGGACAAGTCTTCATGTATTTCTGCTGTATTTCTCTTGAATCTGCAACCATCTATGAATCTATAAAAAATAACTTTACAAGCATCTTATTTATCAAAACTGTATCTTTATAGTCTGCCATTATTTATGTGGATGATAGTTACTCCTAATTCTTGACTTCTGTGTTACAGACAGCAATGGCGACGGCTTCTTTGATGAAAGCGAGTTGGAAGCTCTCTTTACAAAGGAGGTACATTAATGAATGATTGTAATGCACCAATTGCAGTTTTCTGGCCACTGACCGATTCCGATTTTTGCCCGATACCAATTTTTTCAACTTATTTATTTTATCTGAAAAGTTGCTAATTATGCTTTGGTCTCTTTGAATTTTTAAAATGTTTCGTTTAAGCTGGAGAAGGTGTACAACCCTGAGAACGAGGAGGACGACATGGTTGAGATGGAGGAAGAGAGGCTGAGGATGAGGGAGCATGTCATGAATGAGGTCAGCTGAACACATGCAGCATGGAGTCCTGTTTATCATTGATGCATCACTGATTGGCTCTGATTAGGCCCGCTAAGTAATGAGGTCATCTCTGTATCTCAGCAGAGTGTGACAGTCTGAAATTGTTTGAGGATTTTAAAGGGGCAGTATTATGTACGGGGTTTGTTTAGCTTTACATCCTGTTGCAATGTTATTCTCTCATCAAAAACATACCTGGAGTGTTGAATTGATTCTTCCATGCATAAGAAATCCTTCAGTTTCCTGGGGCAACCATTTAGCCGTGTAAAACACCTGGATGAACCTAGTCACACCTTGGTGACATTTAAGGTTTTTAAAGAGACAGCCCAATTTCAAGGTGTTAAATTACAAAGTAAAATTTTCTTTTAAGTCATATTTGATATGTATAGCATTTTTATAACAACTGAAATTAACAAGTTAATTGGTTATGCTACAAAATGACAATACGATGTGCCTGGAAAACACATAATACTGCCATTTGAATTGAACCAAATCACTATTGCTCTCCACTATGAATTAGTTTAAGATTATTACTAATCTCCAAGATTTTTTTTCTTAGTGTAAAAACATCTATTTGATCTTAACACAGTGATTAAAGCTGCTCTCTGCTCTGATTTGTCAGGTGGACACAAACAAAGACAGGCTTGTGTCAATGAGCGAGTTCATAGCAGCAACCAAGAAGGTGGAATTCCAAGAGAAAGATGAGTGGGGGGTAAGATTTTAAAGATTCATCTCAGCACAAGATTATCACAGATTGTCATCCTTCTGTTGTGCTTTCTATTCAATAAACCACAGTGAGTTTGGCCAGAGATGTTCATAGATCTGTGTTATGTTGGTAAAATCATAATTTATGATTTTTTTTTTTTTTAAAAAGGGTAACCTCAGAATTCCAAGTGTTGCATGTTGATACAGAATAAAATTGGTGACAAACTTGTTATGTTTCTTTTTATTATTTTTTAACTTTCTCTGCCCACCCCTCACAGACTTTAGATCAAGACCCTGCTTACACTGAGGAGGAGCTGAGGGAGTACGAGCGCCAAATCGCCAACGAGGAGGATGACATCAACGCCAAGACAGCCGAGTTGCAGAAACAGAGGGAGGAGCTGGAAAGAAAACAGGAAGAACTAGATAATCAGAAGTCAGGGCTGAAACAGGTGAGTTATTGTTGTGAGTTTGCAAAAAAAGCAATAACAAAAAAAAGCAGGAAACAAGCTTTTTTTGTGAAGTAGCTCTGAATTATCAGTATATTTTAGGATTTTCACATCTTACCTGAGATGGGCAGGTAATTAAAACAGCCGTTTTAATTAAATTAAATTAATTTGAATTTAATTCAAGTGTTCCATTAATGTTTCTCTAATGAGATCTTTTCTTTCTATGTTGTTTGTTTCCTTCGTTTTTCTGCTCAGGCAATGGAAGAAATGGAAAAGATCAAAGCCCAGAGTTTAAAAGCTGAAGCAAAACGTAAGTGTGAGATAGTTTTAATTGCTGTTAGTTTATCCCAAAGAGTTTAGCATTTACTCCTAAAGCTACTGACTCAGTTAAAGCAGGTCTATGGTTTCTCATAGAGTTTCTGTGTTTCGAATGAATCAGAAATTTGGAAATATTTACCAAGAAACAGTCAGAATTTGTTTCTTGCCATGAGTTTCCAAATCTACAGAAGCTACTCTTTACACAGTAGCTCAAAATTGATGAAGAGCAGCTTTTACTCATCAAATTTTCCATCTGACTTTGACTGGTCCATTCTAAGATGCTACTGTTGATCTAGCTCTGTATCTTTGATGTTCTTGCTCTGCTAGAACACAAACGATTAATTGTGACTTGAGTCTAAAAAGCAAGCAAATCAAGAAGGGGGTCCATTGATTGTAGTTTTGTGGCCCATCACCAATCTTTAAAAAGCCTGAGCTCCCTTTTGTTTTCCATAACTGAGGTCACTTTATTGAGAAGAAGTCCCTAAATGTAGAGAGGAAATCACTAAATTGTCACAGTGGGGTGACTATTGGTAGCTGTGGACGTGCAGATGTGACCCGGTAGGATGGTCTGTCAGTCAGCCTTCTCTCACAGCAGAGCAAAAGGGGTCAGTGGCTGATCATCAGAACTTTGCGGAGGTAGATAAGATCAGTTTCACAGATTAAGTATCGGCTGATCATCCAAAATTCAAGAAATCGGAACCGATTGGCTGGCCGATCAACTGGTGCACCTCTAAAAACAAGGATAAAGTGCTTGATTACATGTTGGCTCCTTTATGTCAAACAAACCACTTTCCAGAAGCCACAAAGTCCATGTTTCAAGAATTTAAACTACATTCTATGACTGAACAAATGTCACTTCCTGTTGCAGAGCCCCGAGGCCCGATGGCTGAGGCGGAACCGGCACCAGTCGTACCAGGAAACGCCCAACCTCTGCCTCTTGGTCACCAACAGCAGGATGTGCCAATGCCAGGACAGTCCTAGGCCTCTCCCTCCTCGTCACCCTGTCTGTTATGAGTGAGCGTTTTTGTACGTTTTCTTTTCGTGAACCAATTTTTCTGCTTAGAAAACTAATGTCCTGATTAATGAAAGGTAAAAACAGCCCAAAAGCATTTTGCGTCCCCTGAAGGAAGCCGATTCAGGGATCAGATTTAGCACCAGTGCCAATCCTCCCTTTTGCTAGCCAAATCAGCTGAACGAGCCAGAGTTTCCCTGACGGACAATCGCTTCTTTTGTTTTGGGTTTTTCAAACTTCCATCCCAACAAGGACTCTGTGTCCTTGGTGGGAAAATGCTCTATAAATGAAGGGTTTTGTTTCGGGCACTTTGGTTTACTGTAGAAGATATTATCTACAGCAAACGCCATAAACATGTATTTTTGTTGTTAAGAGATAATCTTGAAGAAAAAAAAAGAATGTGAGTAAAGAATCATTTTGGTTGAAATTCCCTTACCCACTTCCTGTTTTACACGTAGCATTTCTGTTTCGTAGCCGCTGCGTCCTCTGGACTGGACGATGGAAGAAAAGCTCATCTCTACACTTTACATTGAATTTGAACTTTTCACAACTGTGACGTTCCAGCGACAAATCTGTGATACTTAATGTGGTTCTTTGTGTTTAGTATGTCCACCACTGCTCCATAGAGTTCATGTTGTGTTCATGATAATTTATTTATTCTATAAATCCACTGGAAATTTCCTCCCTTCAAGAAGTTTGATAACATAAATGAAGAGACTATGAGTTAATTCTCAGGGGACTTTAGATTGTTTTATTTAATCATGATTTTATGTTTCTTAAACATTGTGGGATAACTGATAACGGGTAAAACACTTATGTTTTTGTTTCCATTGATAATGTCCTGTGGAATGATACATGGTTTGACTGTTACTAATTAAATGAATAATCTTGCAAGTATAACACTTGTGTCTTTGCATCATTTGCCTACGTGTTTCTTAAAAATGCATCCTTACTTTATTTTCCTGGTCAACAACAGAAGAGGAGCAATTTATATCAAATCCAAATCAGATGTGAAGCCATTGTGGAATCTAAAGGGTCACTTGACTTAATCATAGGTCTTAAATTCTGTCTTGGTAGGACTATTTAATCTAGTATCTCGTATATTATTATTTTAAGTATATTTTATTCCATTTTTAAAACTATTATTCAGGGATTTTCTGTCAGGCAGTAGTTTGAGTCGCACTCAAACTACTGCCTTCGTTGCATTATATGAGGCTACTGCTAACTAGCTGCTGAGATGCCCTTGGTAGCTGGCTCGCTTTTTAGTGTCTTTTTAGTGTCTCTCGTCATACCAGAGGCCTGGAAGCTTGAGGTTCTCCTCCAGTATCTTGGCTGTGCCTAGAACTGCACATTTCTGGACTGAGATGTCTGATGTTGTTCCTGGGATCTGTTTTAGATCCCAGGATTTTTCAGACCACTTAGTCTCCAGTACCGCTCAAAAATGTGCAATATGTTTAGAAATAATTTTAGGATATTATAGGGAAGTGCTGAGACATGCCGTTTTCCACCGAACAAACGTATTTGCCACTTCGGCACAAGCACAGTGAGAAACGGTTAGAAGATAAAAACACTAGACTCAGAGCAAAACTCAGACAACCCAGTTTTTACTAGCATGTAAAAGCACCATCTTCACACAAATCTGGAAGCTTCCCCCTGAAGAGTCAAATGAGGCTCAAAAAAAACTTGCGCACTCTTAACCGGATCTGTGTGTAAATGCAGTTTTGTGTGTGTGTACCAGGGGACTTGTGCGTACTTTTCAACATTTATAGGCGTATGAGAAGATTTCTTTTATTTTTAAGGTTTACAAATCCAGTATTACACACGCAGATATTTATACGCACGCACAAATCCTTTTACTCATGCACAGATATTTTGAGACTATTTTCACTCGATAATACGTCTTAAAATCTATTCATAATTATTTTTAAAACATCTTAACTAAGTTGGTGAAACCTGTAGAAACCATGTATGTGTGTGACATAATGTAATGGAGAGGTTTGCCATTTGTGCAACGTTTGAGCAGAGAGATGAGCGTCTTTCTTCACTTCTTTCCGTATGACTCGCTGAAGCGCTGAACAAGGTAGTCGCCTCCGGTGATGGGAGGATATTTGTTTGAGCCGTCGCAGCAGGTGATCAGGGCCTCGTCGTCCGGCTGGACGAAGTAAGCCAAAGACTGGCGAGTGCTGGAGTCTCCAACAGGGGGCAGCAAAACCCGATGACGCTGAAAAGACAGGAAGCAATATTACGAACTACTTTGACCCAAACTTCAAGCGTTGCATATTTTCCCACCGCTCCATTGCTCAAATAAAATTACAAATACAACAATAAACATTGAATAAAACAAGAGCTCTAAAAAGACTTAGATTTGATCATGTTTTTCAGTTTGAGTTTCTGCCACGTCAATAAAAACCCTTCCTCTAAGATTTATTGTATTTATTTGCAAGCTGTTCTTCTATATGTGCTTGCATTGTAGCTAAATCTAATAATGATAAAGACCATTTCAGAAATGTACAAGGTTTTTTTTTGCCAAATGGTTCAGAATCATAAAGTTAAAAGTAATCATGGGCCACAAAATGTATTTTTCATTTTCACTTAATACAAAATTCTTAAAAAGAAAAAAAGAAAATGATGTATAGTAGTAATCATTACAGCTAAAAAAAAATGCTCTTGCATGTATATTCCGAGTAACTAAAACAGGAAGTGGGTCTGTTATGAAATTACTCCTTTATTTTGAAAAATGACAGAATATTTGTGATCTTATTTACTGTAAGATTTAATTCAAAGCAAGACAGATTATTAATAAAGGATCTCTTTTTGTTTGTGATTATAATTTGTGAGCAAGTTTTATAAAAGGCCTCACCTCAGAGAACATTTTATACCAATTTTCTTTTTAAAAGTGTCCTTGCGTCATTGACCGCCTGGACTGGTGAGCAACATTTATGACATTCTCAAATTTTGACCCAGGAGCATCATTGAATCATTTCAAAGTCCACAAATGGATCCGCGACCCACTCTTTAGATACCCTTGCTTTGATTTTTTTAACCCTCTGAAGAAGAAGGAAACATGTAAAATCTTTTTAATTTACCACAGAGATTAGCTGATCGCTGGTCCAGCGCTGCATCAGGTCAGCGACGTTGACCAGGATGGTTCCAGGGATACAGGGAGCCGAGATAAACTCACCTGCTCGCGTGTAAACCTGGAATAAGACGCGGAACCTGACTAAAAGCAAATAAAATGTAAAATAACAAATAAATGATTGAAATCAGTTTCCACTGATTAGATTATTAGTATAATCTAATAAATTTAAATCAAAGGGAGATGTCAAGAAAAGAGCTACACCTTCTTTGGGGTAAAAATTGATACATTTCACTACTAATCCCTGGAATTACCTGCAGACCCTCAGAGCCCTGGAAAAGCAGAGTGATGCTTCCGTAGTCAGAATGTTCCCCACATCGCACCTGACCTTCCTTTGCCGTCTCGCTCCTCAGTGGAGGGTAGTAGAGAGTCCGCAGCGTTGTGCCGTTCTCATCAGCTGCAGGAGACACAGCAGCTCTTTATATACATATCAGCTCAGATAATTCACACATATGACAGAGTATCAGGGCCACTGTACACAGACAAAAGCAGGAGTAAATTTATGTCAAAAAGGAAAAAAAATCTCTGAGACATCTTTGAAAAATTTCTGAGTTTGAAAAGTTGAAGATTTGCTAGAAAAAACTCAGGAATTGTTAGATTGATTGCAGAAATTTTCTAAAGAGAATTTTAAAATTTATGAGCTTCAAAAGTGGAACGTTTGAGTTTTGAAACTTAAAAAATCTCCAAAATGTCAAAAATTAGATTCCCCCCTTCAAAATTTTTAGAATAATCTCAAACGTTTTTGTATCAAATTTGTTGACTTTTCAAACTCTTACATTTCTGAGTTTTTTTTCCTTAAAGGTTTGTGAGATTAATCTCAAAATCTTAGACTTTACTAGCAAATTTTCAGCCTTTTAATCTCAGAAATTTTCTAGAAACACTTTGACATTTGACATATTGACACTTGACAATATTTTCAAATGTCAAATATTTGAGATTTTTTCTCTCAAAATATTTCTGAGATAAATCTTCAAATTTTTTTAGCTTTTTCTTTCAAATTTTCATCTTTTTAATCTCAGAAATGTCCAAGATTTTCAAGAAAATTTCTGAGCTCAATTGCAAATCTTGAATTTTTGATGGAAATTGAATCCTCTTTTTTTCTACCTTAAGCTGCCCTAACACACTGTCGTACATACATCCTGTTGAGCGAGTTTCATGATTTTCTACGACATGCACCATTCCCACTAACTATGTTGTCCACCAAAGCATTGAGAGAGTGTGAAAAACCTACTTCCTATGAATCGATGTGCATTCAGAAATACGTCCGGGTCCAGACTCAGGCTCTGGGCCATCACCCTCAGCACCCGCAGACTCAGGTCTTTGCAGCGTTGGAAGAACTCTGTGTGGATCTCTCTGAAATCCCCCACGGTGTCTGATGACGGCCATTTCTGTAGAACAGACAACAACTGACTAGCCTGACCAGAAGATTTTGCATTGCTCTGACCCAAAGTGTTGAGTTTCCCTAAGTTTGCAATTGCAATTTTACAGAGACACATGCTGAATGAAATATTAAGTGAGTCATTACTATGTCGGGGTGAAATGATGCCACGTTAAATGCCTCCTTTAGGTCTCCTGGCTGGCTCGGATTCAGCCTGTAAAAGAATTAGTCTGGATTAAAAATCAGTCTTGAACTTTTCAATGTGGTCCACGTTACCAACACAAATGTCTACGTATTTTTGATATGATTTTATGTGATAATTTTATAATTTTATAACTGCTAGATAATTTTTTAATCACACAATTAAAAATGCAAAAACTGTCACATGCATACTGTCTTGACCAATGTTGTGCCTCAAAGCTCAACCCTCGGTCCTGTGCTGTTCTCCTCACTTAATTTGTTATCACTGAATTCAGTCATAACCAAACACAGCCTGAAGTTCCAATCTTATGCAGGTCTACTCGCCAATTAGCTCCAACAACATAAGTACATTTGACTAAGGACATCAGAGAGTGCATTGAAGAAAATTGTTGTTGAATATTGCCAGATTTTGTTCCAGATCTTTGTACTTACTGGTTCCTCTCCTCTTTGTGAGGTGATGAATTTAGGGATAATGGTTGATGACTGTTTAAAATTTAACAAGCAGGTCGATTGTGTTGTTTCAGCCCTGACTTCTGGTGAAGTTAAACCCTTGTAGTGCACTTTGTGTTGGAATAAACCAGGTGTCCAGCATACCGCTGCTCACCTGTTGACTAACAGTAGGAGAGACACAGTCACATCAGTCTTGTACTTCACTCCCTCCACTTGCTCCTAGTACGTTTGAGTTGATTTCAAAGTCTTGATATTTGTTTTTAAAGTTGCTTACAGCTTTGCACCTTCTTACTTGCGTGATGTTGCCCAGTCAGAGCTCTATGGTCTGCTGACCAACAACTGATGAAGGCCCCTAGGTCAAAGTTCAACCAGTGTAGCTGGTTTAAATCTGGAATTCATTACTTCTTGAACCTAAGCTACAACTTTGAGCACATAATAGCATTTTACCAATGTTGTTAAACTGTTCTTTATCTGTCTGTATTTTTAGTGTTTGAACTAAGTTAAAATACTTTGACTCAGTAGTGACTGTTGTGAAGGTCTATATAAGTTAAATTTGATTGGTTGGTGTGTACCCAGCCCTGAGTAAATACTTTGTAAAACCATTCTGTGTTCAGAGTAATATGCAGTATTAGTTTTCCGATAAACTTGTAGGCCAAAAAGATCCAAATAAAAGTTTTTGGACTTTCTATGTTTCCTGTGGACTGTCAAAACATGACAGTCCACAGTTCAGTTGGACTGTCATGTCTTGGTGGTGTTTCCATATTCAGGTCTCAAAATGCTTCAGTAGGTGTATAAAGTCAAGGATATTATGTTACAACATTCAACTCTGCTTTAAAAATTCTCTACAACTCTCTCCCTGATTTGGCTGCTGAGTTCGTTGATCTTAATTATGCTTTTTTCCCCACACTAATGTTCTCAAACAAACCTAGATTGATACAGAGATTAGTTAACTTTATATACCCCTTGAACCTTTTTACATTCGCTCCACATTACAACCGCAAATGTCTGAATATTTTATTAGGTTTTTATGCGATAAATACTGTTCTGACCACTGGTGTGCCTCAGGGCTCAATCCTCAGTCTTGTGCTGTTCTCCTCACTGCACATTTTATGTGAACTGTCATCTCTTAGTGGTGTTTCCATGTTCAAATGACAAGTATAAAGTATTTAAAGTTGACTATTTTATTATAACACTCTCACCTGTTTTAAAAATGATCTACAACTCTCTCTCCATGACTTCTCTGTTGAGTTCCTCGGTCTTCATTATGTGTTTTAATTTTTTTTCCATACAAGTGTTTTCAAACAAAGCCAGATTTGATTTTATGTGGCACTTTAGAGGTGGGATACAAAAGCAAGCCACACTTTTATGATTTAAAAAAAAAAAATCTAAACCATGCACACGAAGTTTGGGATTCTGACAAACGCTTCTTCTTTTTTTTAAATGCACATTAGTGTTTTTTTTTTTTTTTTTTTTTTTTTTTTTTTTTTTTTTTTTTTTTGCTTGAGGGGTATAAGGGAGACAAACCCCCCCGGTTCCAGCCCACCCCCCCCGGGGGGGGGGTGGGTGG
>CAEGAF010011143.1:0-11791 GCA_903067075.1 Micropoecilia bifurca
GTTAATTTAACAAAAAAATGGGTGTCAATCTTTTAACACTTTCAAAAGTGTTACTTTAACACCAGCTGACTTGGACACATATAGATACTTTTGGGTGTTAATTCAACACTGGGATTTTTACTGCGCATGTTTTTATTTTTGATTGTTATTAAGTCCATTCAGAAAATAGATGTATAAATCATGATGCGGTTCTAATTTAGCGTCTATATTAGCGTTAAAATGTGGATTTGACCCATTGACGAAGGTTAACGTTGATGGTTTGAGCTACATGTGTGTTTCAATGTCTGTATTTCGTGTTTTTCTTCTAGATGTTGATGAACGTCTCTTCATCATCTGCTCCTCCTCCTCCCTCCTCCCTGTTCCTCTCTGACTACATGATCTGCCTCGGCTCCAGTCCCACCTCCACCGTGTTTCTTCTGTTCGTCATCATCTACGTCTGTCTTCACCTGCCGCTCTCTGCGTTCATACTCCATCATGGCCTCCAGCTCTGGAGAAACCCCACCTCTTCCTCCTCCTCCTCTTCCTCAGTCAGTCACTGTGACTGCTTCACCTACCACCTGGCCGGCATGGAGCTCGTCGGCATCAGCGGTTACATCCTCACCTGTTCCGCCATCTACATGGAGGCCGCGCTGAAGGTTTTACGGAAAGGGACGCTGCTCTACTCCTTCTCGTGGTTTGGAGAAATGTTCTTCCACATGCTGACGTGTGCGGAGCGCTACCTGGCCGTGGTTCACCCCATCCTGTACCTGAAGCTGAGGAGCACAAGATGGATCAGAACCAGAAACATCGTCGCCGCTGCCGTTTGGCTGCTTTGCCTGTTTTGGGTCATTTTGGTTTTATTCAGGTTATTTCTGCACGCAAATTTCTGCCTCGTCATATCGTCTCTGTTGGTTGTTTCCTTTTGTAATCTTTCAGTTTTGGGGGCGTTGATGCGTCCAGGTCCGGGTGAGCAGGATGGGGGCAGGGAGAGGGCGGACCAGTCAAAGCGCAGGGCCTTCTACACCATTCTGGCCATACTGGGAACACTGGTGGTGAGGTTTGCTTGGGGTTTCTTTTGGACGGTGGTGTATTTGTCAAAGGGGAACACCGACTGTGTCACCATGACCATTGATGTTTGGTTTAATCTGCCCAGCAGTCTGGTGTTGCCACTGCTATTTGTGCACAGAAAGGGAAGATTTCAGTTTTGGAAACAGGTTCCCATCAACTAGAGCAACACTGAGAGAGGGAAAGGGTTAAAATCACAAGAATAAAGTCATAAAATATATACATTAAAATATATATCAAAAATACAGTTGTAGCAAAAGACTGTGTGACTAGATTTTTCTTTTTTTCTTTATTGGTTTTTGACGTCTTTTGGTCTTATTTTATACAGTTAAATGTTTCCATGAATGAAAATAAATGAGCAAAACTTCAAACTAATCAGTCCTACCTTCTGTTTTTCTCTCAAACTACAAAATTTAGTTTTGTACTTAGATGTCAAGTAAGAATCATAATTGCTGAAGCAATTATGATTATAATTTACGACCATTGGAAGGATTTTGGGCGGCTCTTCATCATAATCCAAGATGCACATGTTTTCTCTGACCTGCTTGTTTCCTTGTTTTTAACAACTTGTTTGAAATGAATGTACTAAATCAAAAACCAAACTGTTGGCTTCTGTGTTTTCTGTGTATTTATTTTGAGGTTTTTCGGTTTATTTACTTCTGTTCCCACACAAAATATTCAGGTTCCAGGTTTTTGTTTTGAATTCAATTTCTTTTAGTAAATTGGTTTTGTCCTTCCATTTAATAAAATAAAACAAATCATCCAGTGACATTTACTAAAATGTTTATTAAATGGCATAATCATTTAATAAACTAAGCAAGAGCGACCCATGTCTGGTTCTTGTTGCTGAAAAGAGACACAAAAAAATCTAGATATATTTGATCAACCTGAAAACTGTTGTGTATCTTTAGCTATTTTTATGTTTTAAATCTACAATGACGAATTCACTAAAGTTACATGTGCTTGGTGTCTTGATGAGAAATAAAAATAATATTTTGCAATATTTTTGAATACTTTCAGCCTGACATGTTTGGCCTTAATGTCAAAACGTTTGGTCACCACTGTGTGCGAATGCAAGAGAGAGATAAAAAATAAAACTTTGTATAAACGACAGTCTAATGTGTTTGATGTAATATATTAAAAGGTGATCAGAGTCGTGACAAATGGCTCCTGTGATCCATGTTTGTCCATGACATGCATGTTGTTGGTCAGCCGTCTTTGAATTCGCTTGACGTGTCAATTTGTTAATGCAAATTAAGAATATTTGAATGAACTATTGAAAACGGAGATGAAGGGAGAAGCAGCAGATTTTCACCAGCAGTTCATCCAGGAGACAGAAAGAGAATCAGGAACAATAAGAAGGTTGGTTTTATTATGACATTTTACTATTTTAGGTCACATCTGTGCAGAAAGCTTAAATTATTACAATGTTTAGATATTTTTTATTCATATACAAACAGGTTCCAGGTGGAAATACTCTTATAATCGAATAAATGTCTCCTGTTTAAAACAAAAAGACAATATGTTTAAATATTTAAAAGAAACTAAAGCAAACGACAATATAAATATAATTATTGATTCAGAAAAGTGCTCAGCTATCATCATTTGTTTATGATTTGTGTGCTGTGTTTATTCTAATGTTTTTTATTATTTGTATTAAATTTGATCTTTGTACTGGACCTTCCTGTGTGTCTGGACTAAAGATGATCTGCATCTCAATGGTTCTGCGGTTTAATTTGTTTTCCTTTGAAAGCAGGAAACTTTCCAAAAATCTGAAGAATATTTTAAATCAGTTTTATTTTAACACTCTATAATAGAAATACATTTGTCTTCTGTCTTACGGTCAAATTTGGAGCCTCTTGGTTGACTTTTATGAATTGTTTTTTCTACATTTTGAGTCATTTTTCTGTTGTATTTTTGTGAGATTATTGTTCCAACTTAAAGAAAAAAAAACTATAAGCAGAAAAGTGGTCACATGTTTAATCCTTTATTTTAATTTTAATTCCCTTTGGGATCAACAGAGTATTTTAAACTGACATTAGTGACTTAAACATTTGTTAAACATTCACAAGATCATTCAGACCATTTGAAAACGTTCCAACACAATGTGATTCTGTCTTGCACCAAGTGCTGCCCACTAAACCCAGAGCTCCCAGCTGCTCTCAGCTCCTACAGACTAGCGGCAGCAGCAATTAGCAAACACCTGATTAAACTGTGAGTCTCCTGAACTCATCATACGAACTTCTTTCTCTGTCCGGCACCCCTAAGAAAGGCTGTAAATGGCATAATGGAGGAACACTGTCGTGATTACATGCTGAAGGCGGCATGTAGGAAAGAGTAGAAACTTTAGACAGAGGCACAATTTCAACCTGTCAAATTGCAAAGTCAATTTTTAAGGTCATTTTTGATACATGCAGCATTTTACTTACTTAGTTGTGCTGTAAAATGACACTGTGTGGCTGTAAAGTACATCTAACACATGTTCTTGTGTTTACTTGGACTGCTTTCTGTTCTTCTCCTCCAGGTGTGATGGAATCGTCTTCATCCTACAATGAAACCGAGTTTGATCCTCAAGGTTTCTCAGTGTTCATCTTCTTGTCTTCCTACATGACCTGCATCGTCTCCGGACCGACATCCTCCATCTTCATCTCGTACATCATCATCACAGTGTCTCTCCATCTTCCTCTCTCTCTGTTCGTCCTTTATAAAGCCTCACAGCGGCTGAACAAACGCTCGTCTTCCTCAGCCCTGAGTCACTTTGACTGCTTCACCTTCCACCTGGCCAGCATGGAGCTGATTGGGGTCTTTGGTTTTGTCCTTACGTTCTGTGGTATTTTCCAGAGAGACGTCGGTAAAGTATTAGAGATAGGGATCCTGATGTTCACCTTCACGTGGTTTGGAGAGCTGCTCTTCCACCTCCTGACATGTTTGGACCGCTACCTGGCTGCCGTTCATCCCATCCTTTATCTAAACCTGAGAGAGAGAAGCTGGATCAGAATCAGAAATACCATCACCGGCTGCGTCTGGCTGCTTTCTCTTCTCCTGGTCAGCTTAGTCAGTGCCAAGCTGTTTTACATCGTCAACTTCAGCTCCCTGGTTTTATCTGTCGCGGTCGTGTCCTTTTGCAACCTTTCTGTTTTGAACGTTTTGGTTCGTCCCAGGCTGAAGAAGCCGGACCAGGCAAAGAAACGGGCGTTTTACACCATCATGGCCATCCTGGCGGCGCTGCTGCTGAGATTTGCTTTCGGGGTCTGTTGGGTCGTGATGTTTGCGTTCGGACAGAGCGACTGCGTGACGATGACGATCGACGGCTGGTTCAATCTGCCCAGCAGTCTGGTGTTACAGACGCTGTTTCTGCTCAGGACAGGAAGTTCAGTGTGTAAGAGGAATATTTAATGGCGGCCGTGTTGATACTTACTGTGTGGGTTGGTGCAGTTGGGTTTGTTTCTCACACTATATGACATCATTAAACACTGTTGATGCTGTTAAAAAGCAACTTAAGATATTGTTTTTATAAACAAGCATTTTAGCCTCACTGGTAGCTGAGTTACTATGACCATTTTATGCTATTTTGATATATTTTTACATGTGTGTCTTTGAATTTCTCTTTGTATCTGTTGTCAGAGAAAAAAAGAACTTATTTACTTACATAAATGGCACCATGTCCAACCCATCTCTACTTTGTCTTTAAAAATATGTTGCATGTTTTTATTTTGCCACTATAGACGTCTTTTAATACAGATATTGTAAGTAGTGGACTTTAAATATGAAAAAACATGTTGAAAGTCACTTTTTTGTGTATTTTAAGAGATTTACTCAGACTGGTTTAATGGATGTTAATGATTGTACTTGTAGCAGCGTTAGAAAAAAATAAGTACATTTTTAGAGAAATGGTGAAAAAGAACATCTTAGAAATTAACATGTATATGCTGAGCTGTATCTGTCAATATACAAGTGGATAAATAAAAGTTTAGTTTGTACAACTGTGACCTATTGCTTGTATTAAACTAGAATTTTTACATCCAGGTGTGATGAATGATGATATTCAATAAATTGAAATGTTAGTAATAATTAGCAACAATGCTAAGGTTAGCAAAGATGCAGTCAGTAACATGTGGGTTAACATTAGCATGTTGACCAACAGTAACTGTATGTATCAGGGGTCCCCAAACCTTTTCCTTTGAGGGCCACATAACTTTTCCCTTCTCTGCTGGGGGCCGAGTCAGTTTGTAACAGAAAAATGTGACGATTGCAGGACAGACTAAATGTAAAAATATATTTGATTGTGTCTTTCAGAAAACACAATCAAATAACATTATCTGGGTTCTTCACAGAATAAATCCAGAAAGTAACACTATTTATGAAATAAATACCGTATTTTCCAGACTATAAGTCTCAGATTTCTCTGCTGCTCCAGGTTTTCCACAGTGATGCAGCAGCAGCAGAGGGAGGCGGACAGCCAACATTTGAGTCATAACAATTGAATATCACATTTATTACGGTTCAAAAAGAAAAAGTTGCCAAGTTTAGATTTAACTTAACTGATTACGGTAGTTTACAAACGGTAACAGTAACAGTAAAAGTGCTGATCCTTCGTGTTGCTACTAGCATGTACTAAAAGAAAATGGGCGCCTTCTTCTTCTTCGTTTTCTTCTTCTTCTTCTTCTTTAGATTTAAACGGCAGCTTGCATCCATTATTGTTGCACTACTGCCATCTACTGGATCGTAATATCTAAACCTCTAATTCTCATAATGATCCCAGTATTATTTAAAAAAATTAAAAATCTTCTTTTCCCCTCAATGCTATTTAAGTGATCGACAACATTCTCAAATTTCAATTCTCTATTAAAACTTAATCCCGTTTTGGGCTATTTATTCTTTTATGATTCACTTCCTGCTATAATGATTCACTTCCTGCTAAAGAGCCCCTGGTGGTTGAAGAAAAATCCACATATAAGCCGCAAAGTTCAAAGCTTAGGAAAAAAGTAGCGGCTTATAGGTATATAAAAAAAATCTAAATACTCTCTGGTATTGTTCAGGAGGCCGGACCAAATGTGGAGGCGGGCCGGATCCGGCCCGCGGGCCGTAGTTTGGGGACCACTGGTATATATGTTAGAGTATGAGCTAAAATTAGCTTGAATGCTGAGGTTAGCTTGGATGTTACGAGTAGTATGTGGGGTGTCATTAGCACAGAGGTGTTCAAAGTGTGGTTCGGGGCCCATTTTTGGCCCTTGAAATGGCCCCTGGCCCTCAAGAATGGTAAAAAATGTTCCAATAAAAATGAAAACGATTTATAACCCAAACATTTTAAAATTGCTATTTGTCATTTGTGGGGTTGGTTGTTGAGGTAGACATGATTGGACGATTTATGTTTTCATTTATGTTTTCACATCCACCTGAATAATGTGTAATTGCGCCACTGATACAGATAGTTTATACTTTCATATTGTAAATACAATTCATTTCTGGAGTAGCAGCTTTTTTGTAAATAACACAGAGCTCTTCAAATGATCACAACAAATGTTTTTCTGCGTATGGATGAAAGTTTACACAAAGAGAAGAGACCTGGCCGGCTTGTTTTGAGTCTTTTCTCTCTGTCTCTCTGCCTCAGAGGACTTCAGGTGTTTAAATGTCTCTCTCTGTCATTCTTCACATTAAATTCATCTTCATTTGCATTTAAAGAAAACTCAGCCTCGTCAAAATGATGGATGATCGCCGAACAACATTGGCCCAAACTAAAATAAACAGGTCATATAAATTCAGATTAATGATCCTTTCTGACATACAATCATGTCAACATGGGTTGAATGAAATAATGAGGAAAAATTTGAAAGTAAAATCTTTAAACTAGAGGAATATTATGATTCATGCTTCAATTTGCATTGTTTGAAGGCTGACGAAACGACTGGTTAAGAAAAAGCAAATAGATGCAAAATACTTTCTCAACAAACTCTCCTCTTCCTCTCGTTTAGGCCACATTAAGACAGACATGGGTAACTTTCAAAGCATCACTGAAAAGGTCAGTATAAATACATATATTATGTAGTATTTTCTGCAGGGAAGCCATACGATACATCTGTACTTTTTATTTAACTGTCAGAGAAAATTAAGTCATTTTTTATTTCATTGGTGAAATTAAAATGAAGTAATGAAAGGAATTTTAAATAAATAAATTTTTCATAAAACAAATGTATAATTTTGCAGCGTTTTATGGATTTTTATTTTATTTTTTTACATTTTGCTGTTACAATCATCAGTGTTTGATTATAATTCTCTGTAAGAGACCAAAACAAATGACAGAGTTCAGCAATGGAAGAAATGTAGAACTTTTTCCACAAGTAAGAAGTCAGAATAATTGAGTTTGAGCCTTTATTCAGCGCCTTGTTGCTTTTATTATGACTCAAATTCTTTAAGATTCGTGTCTTGTCCAGCTTTGTTCATCATTTTATGTCCTATTTATGATTTCCAAAAGCTCCAGCCGAGTTAAACTGGATATAGACAACATACACTGCAAAAACACCAACTGTTAGCAAGTATTTGTCTAGTTTCTACTGCATGTATCTTATTACACTTGAAATAAGACAAAACGAACTTACAAGTACCTTTTCAGCAAGATATCGGAGCTTTTTTAAGGAAATAATTCCTTAATATTGAAGAAGTAATTCTACCAGATTATTTATTAGCCTCTGTATCTTGATGATAAGTTACTTTGAAGACAGTTTTTCTTGGTGAGATTGTGTGTTTTTGCAGTGTGATGCTGCCGTCACCGTGTGTAATTCAAGTTTGTTGTAAACCGGTGAGTTAATTTGTGCCTTACATGGGATATTTTTGTCTGATGCTCAGTTCAGGTGAATATAACTACCTATTATGCTTAGGAAGTATTTTAGGAAACTGTGTATCATTTTGCTTTTACTTCACGTTTGTTGTTCTGCTGGTTGGTTCTTCTCCCACCAAAGTGCATTGTAGTGTTTTCTTTGGGTAAAAATCTAATAATGTTAATAACTAATGTTCTTTTCTCTTTCAGATGTTGTCATTTTCTTCAGCCTCCAACGTCTCGGTTCCTGATCCTCACATTTCCACCAATGACTCTATGATGTGCTTCTTCTCAGGCCCAGGACGGATCATCTTCACCGTTTTTAATGTTGTTCATGTCGTCACCATCCTCCCTCTCTGCACCTTCGTCCTCTACTTGGGCCTCCAGCAGATGCAGAAGACGACGTCCGGCTCCTCGGCTGCAGTAAGTCACTGTGACGTCTTCACTTACCACGTCGCTGTCCTGGAGCTGATCGGGGTGATCGGGTTCATCCTGAGTTCTTCTGGAAACTACATGGAGGATTTTAACGTCTTCATTTCTGGTTTTATTCTATTTTCTTTCACTGGATATGGACAAATATTCTTCCACATGCTGACCAGTGTGGAGCGTTACCTGGCTGTGGTTCATCCCGTCGCCTACATGGGCTTGAAGAACGGAAAAGGAGTCAGGATCCGAAACGTGACCGTCGACTGGGTCTGGCTGCTCTGCTTTGCGTCGATAGGTTATGTGGCGACTGGAAGGTACATCATCCTGGATACGCTCCTGAATGTTTTAGCCACAGCGGCCATCTTCTTCTGCTGCGTTTGTGTTTTGTTGGTCCTGATCCGTCCAGGTCCGGGCCGGAAGAGGCCTGACCAGTCGAAGCAGAGAGCTTTCTGTACTATTCTGGTCATACTGGGAGTTCTGATGCTCAGGATGTCCTTCGGACTGGTTTGGGTTGGTTTTGATCTGACAGGAAATGCGGCTCGGTGTTTAACTATGGTTTGCACTACAGGGGTTAATATTCCCAGCAGTCTGGTTTTACCTTTGCTGTTTCTGCAGAGAGCAGGAAAAATTAGTATGTTGCATAAAATAACACCCAGTATTCTCAAGATTAACCCTTTCAGGCATGAATTATGATCCCTTGTGTCAGGATTTTTTTTCCCCCCCGATTTATTTGGGGGGATTTTCTTAAGGCATAAAAAACACAAAGGTAGGAAATTTTTGTAAATTTTTTTTTTTTGTGATCAATTGTAATTTTCTCCAAATACAAAGTTGTTATTTGAAAAACACATCAGTAGTTTTGTTCACAATATATATTTTTTTTACCTGCCAGAGTCTACAGTAGAAGGAGGGACCGGGTCAGTCGGCCATATTGGATTTAACAAAAAATAATTTCTTGCATTTGCAGCTGATGGCCAGTAGTTGATGGTGTATTTTATGATGCATTAGTGTCCACTTCAGTGGTCTGTGTGCATTAATAACATACAAATCCACGAGAAACACAAGAATATGGCTTTTAGACAGCTGTCCACTGTAGTGACTATGGAAGCCCATTTCTGCCATGAAAGAAAAAATAAAAGACCAACAGAAAGTTGGTCTTGAAAGTTGAAAGAAAAAATAAAAGACCAACAGAAAGTCATAATTATGACTTTGAAATTCGAAATTATGACTTCCTGTTGGTCTTTTATGTTTTCTTCCATGGTGGAAATGGGCTTCCATAAGTGACTGCTATGCAAGGGAGGGTTAAGTTTAAAACTTTTTTCTTGAGTTGCATGTAAATCAGCTGCAGGTGATTGTTTAACTCTGAGGCAAAAAAATCAACAGTTAGTAGAAGATCCTGTAAGATGGATATGAATATTTACCTGGGACACTGGGAACTTATTCCACTGCTTTGTTTAGCATTTTAACAAGTAAATGCATAGATTATGTGCATTTATTTAGCAAATATAACACAACCTGCTGACAGCTGCAGCTCTAACATGCTGATTCCTGCATTAGTCACAACGCAGCACAACTGACTGGTGGATAAAGGCGACGGGAAGAATCAGGTTTACAGTTTTGTGATACATTTGTTCAGACATTCTAGTTACATTAAACAGAAACTGTTTACATCATGAAAATTGTTGTACAATTTTAATAAAAACGTTAAATAGATTTTTCTTTTCCCTGTCAGAAAGAAAAAATATTAGATGAGGCTCCAGTCGATCTTATTGTGAAAGATTTCTCTTATGGACATTTATGGTTTGATTTATTTTGCATGTATCAACTAGACGGATTGTTTCTTAGATCTAGAAGTGAATTTTATGTCAATTTCACCTGAAGAAATAAATTTACTTTGCTCTTCACCATTTATTTTAACTGCTTTTTTGTGAATTGGTGGCAAATAAATTAATTAAACCTAATTAAACTGATTTCACCTGAAAATGTGCACTTTGTTAACAACATGCTGAAGCTGTTTCCTGTTGCTTGGAGAAGGTTTAAGTCCTTCTGTGTACAAAAAGGCTGAAATGAATTTAAAAATTAATTAACACTGAAAGGATTGTAACTTTTCTTCTTTTTTTTAGCATCTTCAAACCAAAACAGATTCGAGTGACTGGTAATGATTGTGAATTTAATCTAATCGAAACATTGTGTTTTCCGCCTCACCTGTTGTTTTAAACAGGATGGAACTGAAACAAAGAAGTTAATTGATGAAAAATCAGTTAAACTGAACTGATATAAACCAGAACAAATCAAGATGCAGATACTTAAAAACCACTTAAATACATTCACAATTTTTACTTTTTGAAGATATTGTTTTCAAATTAAAGAACAGTAATTTAACATTATGCTCATTGAACAAAGAGTTGTGATATAACTGATAAAAAACAGCTTATAAACAAACTTATTTGTCCAACAGATAATGTAATCATTGTTTAAATTCCAAAATTTAACCAAAGGATGAAAATATGTAGAGCTCTTGTTTAAACAGCTTTCAGCTGAAATCAGATCACTTACATTTTTTTAAAAACTTTTAAATTATTCATATTATTTCCCCATTCAACTTGTATTTCATTTTTATTTAGTCCTGTATCTGTTTTAGAAAACCAATAATTGCAGCAGAACAATTCAGCATTAAATGCAATTCTTACTTTGATTCCATGAAACTATAAAACACAGTTACACATTTTTCTTTTACTTTCTTCTTTTCTGTTTGCATCTACATGAATTTTTTTTTTTTTCAAATCATGTTATCTCTGACAGCATTCAGCCAAATATTGGATGCTTTTGGATTATTTTGCGGTCAAATGTAATAGGTAATTGTCGACATTACTGCCATCTACTGGGGAAATACTGGCATTACACAGAGCTTCTGTAAGCAACGCTAATTTTAAATCTGAAACTGATGACCTAATAATTCCACTCCTATTAAAAAACTGTTAATGTTCCTGAAGTGCAAAACTTTTAACATAAGGAACATGTTTTTTTTTTCATTCACATTTCTGACTGAAAGACATTTTTTTTTAGTTTAGGAGAAACATAAATACAAACAAAAGCAAATGTGATTTTAAAACACAACAATTTTGTTCTGGCCATAAAGACAATAAAAAAATGTTGTATCATTTAAAAATATAAAGATGTTACATAACAATATTCCTCAAGTGATGGCTGAATAAATACATCTTGTCATAAATAATGTCTGATCTGATTGTGATTTGAATAAACACTGACTATATATTTGACTATTTGCACTATTTGCTTGCATTTAATTACAGCTCTTTTGAATTTTGTCAAACACAATAACCATAATCATCATTATCCTCATTTATAAAAAATGTTAATCGTTGATGAATTCATTTATGGCTTGCGTTGGGTGTAGATTTACCTTCCAAAGACAGACACACACACACACACACACACACACACACACACACACACACACACACACACACACACACACACACACACACA
>CAEGAF010011147.1:0-19454 GCA_903067075.1 Micropoecilia bifurca
AAATAAAATTATTTAGCAAAAAAAATTTTTTTTGCCGTAAAAAATAAACAAACCCAAAAAAAATATTAAAAATTTTTTCCTTTTTTTTTTTTTTTTTTTTTTTTCAAAGATACTCATCATGGAATTTGTAAAAATTGTCATTTCTGACAGAAAATTTCCTTCGAATCTTGATTTCCAACATTGAGGTGACGTCTGCATTTCACTAAATTGCCAGGAAATAAGCATATCAATAGGAAATCTTGGTTCATGCCACATGTCTCCAAAGTGTGCAGCTCATGGGTCGTGACTTAAAGGATGATGGGGAGAAAAAAAACTTGAGAACTTTATTTACCTTTACCCTCTTTTGCATGCTTCTGTGTAGCTAAATGTGAAGGTGCATTTGACTATTGCTCTGCCTTTTATTTTCAGCCTGCAAATTTGCAAGTGCAGAGCTTTTATTTGAATGTCAACATACACAACTCCATGCTCGCCTTGAGATGCAGTAACCCGTGCCGTCTGACAGCCGAGTCCAAACAGAAAATATAATTAGTCAAAAGACGGCTGGTCATAGATTGAGAGCGGCTGCGTAGAACATGGCAGCAGCTGTGCTTGTGGGAAATAGGTAAGCTTGTCTAAAATGTTAAAATGCACAAAAATGTTTCCACAATTATTCAAGCTATGTGTAATAATAAACAATTTATTTAGAAAATATTCCAAAAGTTACTTAAAATTTTAATTCATAAATAAGATGCATGAATGTTTTTTTTCTAAATCATAAACATTTTTTTAAAATTCTCCTTAAGTATATATGTGCTAGTCATCAGAAAAATGGTATTGATATTGCATTGCTTCAATAAACAAGAAACAAATTTTTACTAAATTAATAAATAAATGCAATCCTTAAAATTATGAAAAATAATTAAGATTATCATTCCACTTTTGTCAAATCCAAAAAGCATTGTTAAAATTGTTTTAGTGATATTTTTGACCACTTAACATTTTTTATTTTAGTTTTTCTATCAAAAAAGCTTGTGAACATTCAAATTTAGAAAGAGAGAAAAAAAGTAAATAAATAAGTAAAATTAATCAATTTTCTAGGTCCAATTGAGTGTGTCTTTGTTTGTACCTTCATCGTGAGAATCTCTTATGAATCCAAGTCGGCACCCAGCTGGAGAACAGCTGTTGGACATTTGAGGATAGTGGGGTTTTGGATTGAAATGTGTTCAATTATGTCTTTCTTTTCTTTTTTTTTTTTAAAGATGTGCATGTGTTGGTCCCAATCTGGCTTGGGCCAGACGCTGGTCCCATGCCCTGATCCTCCTAACTGGCCGGCCAGCTTTGCATTAAACAGTGTTCCTTCCACATGACTTGGTGACAATAGTGGCGGTTTCAGCTCTCGATGGCCCCTGCGAGAGGAAGGGGAGGGTGGAGTGGGGGGCCGTGGGGGCACCTAATCACCCTGGGGGGCAGTCGAGCCACCCACACCGGCGTTGTTTCGTGCCCCCCTTCACCAACTGATTAGCACCTTACCTGGCTCTCCGAGGAGATGGCGTCATCCCCCAGGAGCTCGTTGCGCACCTCATCACTGTAGGCAATACGTGACCTTTTCTGCAGCGGGAGGAGGATGAGGAAAAAGGACAAAAAAAAAAGAAGAGGAAGAAGAAGAAGAGGAGGAGGAGGAAGTAACAGAAGGGGAGCAAAAAAGAGAAAACAAGAGGGGAAATATGGTTTAGTGGTTCAGTTGATGCAAAAAATGTAACAGGCATTCTTGAAGCACGAGAGCCCCCTAATGGAACTCGGTGACAAACAATCCTACACATGCCGGCTGTGGATGTTTGTGTGCAAGTAAGTGCTTCGAGTAATGACAACAAGCTGCAGTGTGTGTGTGTTTATTTCCCCTGCATCAATCTATTGCAAGTGATCTATTACAGCCAGTGTTCTTAAAAGAAGCTCCCAAACATCACCTTGCCCACTTAAACAAATACAAGTTGAGTAATGAAACATCTCATGTGCATGGAGAGGCTGTGGAGCAGGGGGACAGGGGAGAGGGCCGTGAGGAAGTATCACTTGTCAGAGCTAAATCTTTTCTGGGGGGGGCTGTCACCACTGTCATCTCAGTGCAGTGGCAGCCTCTGTGATAACACCAATGCTGTGACTTAGACAGGGAATAATTCATCACCCATTGGCGGCCCATCGGATTTAGGGTTGCCTCGCGTACGGACACACAGTCTAACCCGCTGTCTCTCTCTCTCTCTCTGCATCTCTCTCTGTGTCTCCAGATAGGCTACAATAAAAAAGGAATGCCATGTCCCACAAAGAAATAAATATATAACAGAAAAGGCAAAAAAAAGAAAAAAAGAACACCACCCCCCCCCAAAAAAAGAAAAACACTCAGACACACATTTCACACAGACTTCAAGAGAATGCCACCTCCGATTGTGCTGGAGTTGGCTGCCATTGTACTACTTGTTTACAGACACCCGACCCGTGGAAAAACAGCCTCTTGGCATGCCCTCTAAACTAAACACACACCAGCAGCAGACAGAGAAAGTGTTTACTGAGCCTTCCTTCGCTTTCTCTCTCCCCCCTTTGCTGCCTTAACAGGGATTTCTAGGTGGGCTGCGAGGAGGTGGGCAAAAATCAAAGGCAAACACTAGCAGACGAATGAAAATATCGCTTTTCTTTCACACAAATTATTTATATTGTTTATTTAATTATTTATTTCGCTTGTAAATGACTCAAAATAAGTCCATGCAGTTTATTTATATTCAAAACAAAATAAAGAAATTCAGAGAAGGATCACCCAATTACCTGCTGGGGACATTGTTTTCCTGAAAGGCTGTATTTTTTTCTTTCACCCCACACTTTCTAAAGTAGGAAAGTTTCAAGATGCTATTGTATTAGGTACATTCACGCCACCTTCCTCAAGAGAAGCAGCTTGAAAAAGACTATTCTAAAAAAAAAAGAAAGAAAGAAAACAACACACACACACACACACAAACCCAGAGAGATGATATCAAGTTGCTTGATTGAAATAACTCGGAATCCCATCGCAATCGAGCCGACTGATTTCTTTCCTTATTTTATTTTGTCTCTCCTCATAATCTGAAGCATTGAGTGGAAAGTCATGGCTGATGTGATTTGGCTGTTATTATCATGATGGCGAGGGCCACAGTTCTCAGGAGTAATTACTGAGGAGACAGAGGGGCCTGATTGACCCAGACCACAAAAACCCATTAGATAAAGAGAGCACCCAAACAACACTCGACCACAGGGAGCAAAGCCAACCGCTGAACGCCTACTGTGGGAGAAAAAAAAAAAAAAGATTGGCAGCACAGATTCGAACACACAACACAGCCCACTAACCCCAACTCCCCTTGAAAATCACACATAAGGACAGAATCACTGTCAAAATGTGCCACATAAGATCTGATTCCTCCATAAATTGATAAATCCCTGTTTCGTTGCACTTTAATTCTCAGTCATGGGAAAGTTAAATATTATTTCTTTAAAAATCTTCAGAAATGCAATTCCCTCTTAGGTACCAAAAGTCATTTTAATTGGTTTAATCTGGTTGAATTATCCAAAATGATCTGCTTTATTTCCAATTGTAAGAGTGTCTTGCAACTGAAAGCCTGAGCATTCCAAGTAAATTAGGTGATAGTATTTTGTAAAAGAAAACCACGACCTTGGATGAATTTTAATGGGATTTAATGTCACAAACCAACACAAAAGTAGTGAATAACTCAAGTGGGAGAAAAACACTTTTTTATATATATAAATTAAAAACTCAAAAGTCTGGTGTGGTTTTTTTATTTTATCCCGTTTACTACAGCACACCTAAGTGAAATCTAGTGCATCCAATTGTCTTTAGACATCTTCTAATTACTTCATAGAGTGTCAAGGAAGTGAGACTTTAAACAGTTACAGTTTCCAAAAGACAGCGCCACCTATCACCGTCACTGAGGTAGCTCAATCCTTAAATAGACAGCCTGACTTGCATTAGTCTGTAAAGACCAAAACTTTAAAAATGCAATAATTCTGCACAATACGTACTTGAAAACCACCACTAAATATATGCAAATCTCTGTAGTAAATTGATATGAATAAATTATTGTACAAATTTTAATGAGCAGAAGTTGGAAACTGTATATATGTATGTGTATATTTTTAAATAATGTAAACTATGTTTTTCTTAACTAAAGTGTTCCATAAATGCCTTTAGGTAATTTAAAAATATTTTCCTCTTATGAAAGCCTCAAAACAAACATTTTATTTAGGAGTAGCTGAGTATAAGGGGAGTTTCTACAAACATTGGATTTTGGTTGAAAACAAATCTCAACACCATGAGCCCGTTCTATTGCACTTTACAATTAATATTACAATTCTTTATAAATTAATATGTATAAAATTAAAATGGGTGTGTGTGGTTGTATTGTGAAAAAAATACAACCAAGGGACATGGATATCTTTGTAGGGCACTGTATATTTAATAAATAGCATTTCCTTCTTGTTGCCACGTTGCTCCTTTTTTTCAGCCTCACCTTCTGGTAGAGGTTAAATCTACCGTTAGGTCAATGTGTGTCTGTTTGCAGTAACTTTAAAAGAAATTAAAGATGCAAACAGTAGCGTAAAAAAAAAAAACGAGATTAAGGCAGCAGGTACACTAGCACATCAGGCGCACACATACACCTTTTTTGCCAGGAAGGGGGGGTGGGTGAACAAAACACCCACACTTTCCATTTAAGTCAAGTTTCATCTTAAAGAGCTGCAGTGCAACTTAGGGGGAAAGACGACTTCTCCAGTAATTGAGACGAAGAAACCCGGGAGTAGCATTGATTTGAATGCTGAGGCTTGCGTCGCCTTCAAACCGTACGCAGGGTTTTTCCTGTGTTGTTTTGTATTTCTAAATAGCTGTTTGTTGCAGATGAATGCATGAAGGGGCTTCTGCAATGAGAACAGAGCAGATAACAAAGAGAGCACGAAGAATGGAAAATGTCACGGAAATGAAAGCGCCGCCGCCACTTCCCCCGTACCTACAGTACGCGCTCGGCTTTTTTGGATTCCCCCTCTGGAAAACAACAGATTCCTGAGCGATTGCTGCTTTCCCATTTGATGTAAAATATAAGCAGGTGCAACACCGCTTCATGTGGTAACAATTTTTTATTATCAGCTTGGTGTTGGATTAAATGGCAAGAAGCTCAGTTTCGAGGTCAGGAATCAGATCTGTGCATAGTGAAAAACCTTCTCTTCTTTATTTACAGTATGTTGAGGCAAAGTTCTGCATATTAGGAGAAAACCAACTAATCAGGCGTTGCAATCTAAAAAAGAAGAAGTGCTTTCAGAAGATACCTTATTGCTCATACAAGGAAAAAACTAAGCTTTTTTTAATCCTTTTGAAAAGGTCTGTCTTTTATCACATTTTTTAATCCAGGGTGAGAAACTGCTTCTATTCCCGGAAGCACACAAGAAAAGTACAAAGGTACATCTTAACTTTATGCAAAGTGGCCCGCCTTTAAAAAAAAACTCTACACATCCTGTCAAATGCGGCGACGGAGGTGCCGGTGTCCTGTCAAAAACACACGTTTTACCTCTGTTGACATGATGGCTGACAAAAAAAAAGAAAGAAAAGAAAAAGCAATCTTCTATGCCCGTCAAAATGCAATTACATATGCACAAGGAACAATTTATATCAGATATGCTAATCAGTTCAGCATAATCCTCTAAGAAGAGAATGATCTTAATCTAATTATAACAAATACATGGATATTTTCTGTCTGAAAAAATCCTTTATAGTCTATTGGCTTATATATCATGATTCTTTTAATGGAAAGATTTGTGAAGTTCCTCTATAAACAATAAAGGAAAGGATACATTTTAAAAGATGTTTGTAATTATGTACATATAAAAATCTAATTTCAATCTGGAACGGATGGCAACTAATACCTCAACACCATTAAAAGAAATCCAACATTTAAAATAACATCAAAATAAACTTAATTCAGTGACCTCTAACTCTCCTCCTTGGTCTCAGCCTCATGAGACGAGTGACACAAGGACAAGTCGAATAATTGTGGCGCCTAGAAAGCAGGAATAAAAAAAAAAAAAACGTAAACAGTTCATTAGATGGGAAATAAAAGGCGTAAAAATACCCAGGGGCAGAGTGTAATGAGGGGCCCTGAAGTTCTTCCGCAGATGCTTATTTCCTCTACTTTCCCGAGCTTTTCCTTTCCACCCTGCACACACGGCTGGTGGCATAGCATGAAGAATAATTAACTATAGAAAATTTAGAATGCTGTGTTCTGTAACAGGCTTTTTCAGCAGTAGGAGAGCGACTGGGTGAGTTAGGTTTAATAACTCTGATGTCCGGCTCCATGTGATTTGCAAACTGGCCTTTTATTTATTTTATTTTTTTATTCCTGCTACATTTTTCTGTAAGAAATGGCAAACAGATCAAAAGCAAAGTGTTAAACTCCAAGTGAGCAGGAAGCGCAAATGGATGCCTAAGAATTTAACATGCTTTCCCATCATAAAACTCCACAAAATAAATGTCTAAAACTTTATGTGATGGAAGGGGGGTGGGGGGGGGGGAATAATAATAATAAATGCTGAGAAAAATGGCTACTTGTATGCTTAACTGAAAGGTTATCTATATTACTTCTTATCCTCCCCAGCTGTGATTTTCCCAGCTTATGTGTGGATCACTGCCAGCAGGTCCCACTCTAGTTTCCCCACATGTGGGGGCAGAGGTTGACTGACGCGGCATGGCGTTTAAAGGAAGCAGAGACCTTTAAGCAGGCGCAAGTATCACAACAGCATCTTAAATAATGCATCTTTGCACGGCAGGTGTTTAATGCGTGCACACGCACAGCCGGCACAAAGGAAAACATGCACACTCAAAGGAAATAAAACGTTTTTTGTTGGGTTTTTTTTTAAAAATCCTCCCCAAAAAAAATTGCTGCGTTGCATTTTTTTGCTCCCCCTTACCAGTAACAAATTTTGAGAGGTTGTTCAATTAAGTTTCCTTTTTGAAACCATTTGATATATTAAGAGACAAAGAGGAGCAGCTACAATTGAGACTGCCACAGGAGGGTGTCATTTGAGCCTCTGCTTTACTGTTGTCTTTGGTGCCGCTGGATCCTTCAATTATGTCTGCTGTGCGCTGTGTGCGAGTCCATGTGTGCGCACGAGGGCGACCGTTTGTATAACTGAGACTTCTATGAGACCTTTGCATCCAAAAGAAACCCTCCTTTAAAGGACGTATCCGTGCAACATATGTGAGCAGCGTACCCCGCGTGTGTGTTCTCTCCCCTAAAAGAAAAGGCAGCAGTTGCAGAGAAGCCTAAGCCTCAGATAACAGCATGGGGCCTCTCATTAGCTCACAGGTTGGTGCTCTGGTGGCTTCTGTACACACCGCATTGTGTTTTACTTCCACGAAATACCTTGAGGAGGCTTCAAGAGGTGAATGTCGAAAACATTAAAGGCGAAAGATCAGCAGCGACAACGCAATAAATCAAACTGAGCCATATGAGCTGGTAACCGAGGATCGGGTGACTTTAGAGTATACTTTTCAAGTTATTATATTTATGTATTGTCATTCCACTTGCAAACTATAGAATCAACATTGTCTAATTTATTGGTAGCTTATATGGTATTTGTGTGAATTAGTAAGGATATCTGTTCAGGAGCTGCTGTCATCTAAACATAATGTTGTTTAGATGACAAACTGAGCATGTGATGAATAATAAACTCTAGTTTGTCATGTTTGTAAAGCCCAGTAGCTATTAGTGGTATTTGAATTTTGACATTTCTCTTCCTCTGAATATATGCAACACTGAAGTGAAAAACATCCCATGTTTTAACCTGATGTATGCTACCATTTTATGAAATGTTCACCTTTTATGTTAGTCAACTGCTTTAATACATTATCTACATCTATTTAGTCACAATTCGAATGTTCTTTTGTCATTGTGCCATTTATAAATCTAAAACAAAAATCTTATACGGAGTTCCTCAAGGGTGCAATCCCAGCCCACTTTTAGTCAATATTTACATGCTCCCTTATCTCAGAAAAAGTAGTTTAATGACATCTCTTATCATATGGTCACAGACATTTGTACATTATATTTCTGTGAACATAAAACAGGAGTCGAACAATATCCACTAATCTGAATTAAACTGCAGGTTAAATTTTCCTGCAGCTTAATGGAAAAATGACGAAATCCAATTTTGTCATGATGACGTCAGATGGAAATTTTAACGCCCACAAAAGTCAATCACTAATTCAAACTGCTACCATCTGAAACATTCCCCCCAAAAAGGCATTCAGTCAAAACAGCACACAGAAAAATTATGTTTTTATTTTCTGTAGGTTATCTCAACTCTGTCTCAACTGTTACAACTAATCGTACAATACATTTTATTGTTTATGATGCAATTTTCTTTACCTTTATTCTTTTATTTTCCTTTATGAATTGAAGTAAATTATAATAAATTAAAAATAGTTACAATTACTTTAAGCAACATATTCAAAGACAGGTACGTAAGTTTCTTTAGTAACCACTTTACCATTTTTTTCATAATACTTAAAATACAAATAAAAGCCAGACATATTTCTAGAAAATCTATAAACTTTCTAAATTAAACCACATTGATACAGGATTTTAACTCTTGGGAGAGAGTTTGACAATAGACGAATACTATTCTGATTGAAGCCTTTTATTCTCATTTCTCTGTGATATTAGTTATGCATTTCCCTGAAAAGTCATTTCTACTGCAAAGTATCGGTAAGATTAGTCAATATAAACTTAAAAACTGTTACCATAAAGCAAGAGGCCAGGATAGTGTGAGTTAAGTGCGCAGGCAGGGAAACTCCAAACAAAAGAGCAATATCAAGCAGGACTTTGATGGAGAAGGAACTGTATACTTTTTGAAGGATGATGGTTATTTCTTTAAGGCACACGAGTGCGATTAAACCCAATATTAAAATATGAAAGTGCTTCTAATAAAAAGAAAAAATCAAAGCCCCCATTTTCCCTCCCAGACTATCTTTCCATCACTCTTATTTGTCGTCCTCTCTCATCCTGTCAGGTTTTTGTCTTACCAAGAGCAAAGTTGTGCAGGATGGGACAGAAAGAAAGTATGAAAAGATAGAAAAATAAAGAGAGAGCGAAGGTTCTAAAGATGAGGGACCTGGGTGCTGGTGGTGCAAAACAGAGACAGACAGCATTGGTTGGAGGAGTAAATCAATAGAGTAGAGCCGTCGGGGAGGTGGGTAGCCAGGGCAAGAAAAGAGGAGAGGAGAGGAGAACCAGCGCAGGGGCCCGGGCTCCGATCACAACGCTGGCTTCTGGCGTGCAGTGGGGAATAAAGCCGGCCTCCCCGGGTCAGCACCAGAGAAAAAGGTGAGATTAGAGGAAAAGTGGAGGAGGTATTTTCACAGGAGGGGTGGGAGAGGTGGGTACTGGAGGATGACAAGGAGGGAAAAAGAGAGCGTGTGTATGAATGTGTTTGTGTGCTTGCTGGATACCTGGCAAGCCAGGGACCAACCGGCCCATTAGCCTGTGGGCACCTACATATGGTTCACTGATCCCTTTGCTGAGAAGAACTCCTCACCTATCAGTCTTCCCATCTTTTTTAAAGATACCTTCACTTTTAACCCTTCCTCTGCTTTGGAAAGAGGCTCAGTCCTGACCTCGATTTATGATTCATTTCTGTTTGATGTCTATTCTTGGACTGTTATCTAAAATTGAAAAATGTAATAAAAAAAAAAGAAGAAACTAGACACAAAGGGAAAGGAGTTGGGCCTGCTGAGCGTGTGCACATGCGCGTCCATCAGTGGACACACACAGAAGGCCATCTCCTTTAGTGCTTTGCCTTTTATTGTAATGTGTCCATTGTTGGTGCTGAATTGCTTCACATTAGCATAAGAATGCAGCAGCACACATAGAGACTTAGCCAGATCATTATCTCTATATATTTATGTATACTTTGTCATTTCACTATGTGGAACACATTGAAATGCTGATGAGGCCAGTTAGGCCTCTTTTCCAAGCCTTTCCAACATGTGCCCTCCTGAACTTCCCACTGCACTTCACAGTTTCCTGGGTGTCTGCAGGTTCTGCACTGGAATGTACCAGCAGTTTGGAAATTAGGAGAAATGGCCAACTAATGGCTAACGGTGGAGAAGTGAGGACAACCTAAAAGGGACAAATTTAAGAACAAGCATAAGGAATAAAATGGGTTACAATAAACAATCTCAATTTTGTAATTATTTTTTAAGTATATAAAAGGAAGAATGTAGAATAAATGTGTCCAAGGGGAATTAACTGAGGTAGACAAGTAAAAGTGGAAACACAACAACATAAATGCAGCTAAAACTGTCCTTCATAACTTTCAGGCAATTTTAAATTATCTTAATAAAATGGCAGAGAAAAAGTGGAATCAACATAGAGAAACATAGTGCTGCCCCTCTCCCACTACTTCCTGTGGACTGCTGATCAGCTGCTGAAAAATTTGATATATTTTCCCTCTTATACTGATAACTGATAATCCAGTCAATTAGTGAAGTCCACATCCAAACTGTAAGACTTTGCATTCCATTACCTGTACGGGTTAAGGTCCTTTTGACATGCCAGAGCATGTCAAAGTGACTAGAATATCATAAAGAATATCATAAAGTAATTTTCCTATGTTTATTTTTTATTATTTTTATTTAATAATGAGGGTGCATCTGAAAATATTACATGAGTTTTGTGGTAGGAGTTCATAAGTTTCCTACTTCTTCCTAATCCTTTTCAAGCATGTTTAGATTATTGCAGTACAAAAATATGTGTATTTTGCATTCCTTGTTCATGTGTGTGATTTTATACGTCTATCTTCAAACTAAATAAAATAAATAAGATGTGACAATAACTAAGATGTCCTCCACAACCTACTGCTGTGCACTGGAATGACTGAATTAAAATTACTTTATTGTTTTCCTCAATAACAACATTGACAAGTTTGACTTTTAGGAAATATGTCTGATACAAAAAAAATACATAGTGTAGGAATTATAGGAGTGCATTATGTCACTCTTATTAAGATGATAGTTTAAAAATTACAGCTGCCAAGCTACAAGGGGTGTGTCTGTAAAGCAGCAGACTGCAGGCTAGCAATCCTGGCTAATAAGGAATAATTAGTTTTCTTTTAATAAAACATCACTGATTCACTGTTCATTTTTACAAATAACAGTAGCGGGGAAATACTCCAACAATTTATGCATATGTTTAACTGCACCTGCCAGAAAGATCATGTTTTTATTTTACATCTTGTGTGAATCCCATGAAATCATAGTATTTTTACTCAAGTATCTCATATGACCAATGCCTGGCTTAAAACTATTTACCTAATAAGCTATTAAATCTTCTCTCGTTGTATTTGCTTTCAGAAATACACACAGAAAAAAGTGAAGCAAACAGGAGAACAAACAGAAGAACAAAACTAAAGACTTTAGTCTCACTGCAGGACTAAGCTGAGGCTCTAATGTTTGCCAACCTCTGGGATAATTGAAAAAAAAAAAAAAGAAAAAGCACTTAATTCATCTTCCACAATGTAATTCTGATCAAGGCCACAGCTAGATACCACTGCAGGCTTCAAAAACACCAGAAAAAAGGCAAAATTGTTGGTTGCAGAGAGCAAAAGAACATCCCCCTTTCTTTTTGGCATGCTCCCTCATTAGAAACACTTAGGATCAGAGGAAGAAACTTAGGTTTAATTGTGTGTGTGTGTCAGGGTTGTGAGCTGGGATTAAAACGTGTAAACATGGAAATCTAACTATTAGGAAACACCAGTAAATACAGGATACAAGAAGAGTTCCTCATCTATTCACCGTGTCTCCTTCTCTGAGGCTTACTTATTAAAAATCAAATGCCACTGCCTAAAATACAGATGGAAAACACAGAGCCAATGATTCATAATATATTTCATAAATACTTCATGAATCCCCCTCACCATACTTAAGCCAGTCTGGAAGAAAAAAAAAACATTGTCACCTATTCTAGTACCTGCTTGTCAGCACATCACTGGGGAGTGGGTGTCACATGTCACTTCTGGTTTACACTAGTGCATGGGATGGGCTCGCTGCATAAAAATGGGGAGTAGGACAGAGAGGAGAACAGAAAGAAAAAGTGAAGGGGAGGTGGAAAAGAGTGAGGGAGGAGGGGGCGTTATCATATCATCTCCCCGTGTCTTTATATCCCCCCCTTATTATCTTTAGCCCCCCGCTCTCACCAGTCACTCAATCACACAAGCCCCGAGGACAGTGAGGGGACCTGGGAGGGCCTTCACTTCTCGCTTAAGACTGAGCCAGACAAGCGTCTGAAAGCTATACTGATCGCTGTCACTGTGTGTAGAAGTGCGGTGACTTTGGAGGGGCCAGGAGAGATAAGCGGGGAGAGGAAACGATCGGCTGGTCGGATAACGGCCGAATTTGCACACTGACAAACAAATCCTGTGCTTCGGGCAAAATGCAGATATCCCCCTCCTTACAGACAAAAGTTACCATAAGAGAGATGAACAGGAGGAAGGAGTGGGGAGATCTCACTACAAATGTGAGGCTATGTGATTTCTGTGAGGCAACTCTGAACAAAAAATAGAATTTATCACTAGAAATACCAGGATTTTTCCTAGTGCTTTCCTAATGCTTATTTATTAGCCAATATATATATATAAATCTGCATATAGGCATAAGGTTTATGTTTACTTCAGATCTAATAAGGCAAACATAACTATTTTCATTATGTATCTGTATGTACAATTCTTTATGACAGTAATACATGAAAAATTATCAAATATTCTGGATCAAATCTTAATTAAAAGTGCATTATAATAGCAGAAGTAATTTGCTTATCTATTCCTCATTGATTATGATTTAAGTGATGGATCATTGTCGTTGAAGACAGCACAGGGTGTTGATATGTTTAAAAGTCAACTTAAACTGCATCTTTTTGTCTTCCATTAGCAAGCTGTTTGCAATGAATATTTTTTAACATTTTGTTTTCATGTAAATTATAACTGTAGTTCTATTGCAATTTTGGTTTGACTATGATCACTATATCCACTTATTTTGTTTTACCAATAATTGAAGAACTTTTAAATAAGTTGTTTGAATTTAGTATTTCAGTATTTTTCATGTTTGTCTTATAAAAAAACCTGCCTTTCCTTAATAAGTTAAAACCCCATCCTTTTTTAAGCTACTTTGTTGAGTTAGTTTGTTTTGTTGGTATTTCTGTGCTGGTCATGGCCTCTTGTTCATTCTTAGTAAAACATTTGCGTTTCCCATGTTGTTCATAAAAAGTACTCAAAATATAAAAATTGATTGACAGAGATCCACTGATCAATCTGGCAGAGATCAAAACCAAAACAAATTTCCATTCATCTCTGACTAGAGATCAAGAGATCAGCAGGTCATATGTCGATGAATTTGATTTTTAAAATTATTTCATGAATGTCTTACAATTAGCAACTTCCTCTCATAAGAACCTTCAAATTTGCTGTTTTATGTGTGTTGTATTCTTTATGTAACAAAAAAGAAGAAAAAAAAATCAAAAATTGGTCAGAAATCACAATTCGTATCAGCTAAATCAGACTGGTGCAGCTCCAGTTTATAGCTTAAAAGACTCCATTAATAATAATGTAATTACACAAATTACAGTGTATTTATCTGTAATTTGTGTATCTGTACCCACAGACCAGACGCATAATCGCTTTAAACCTGCATGTTCACGCCTAACTTTGAACTAGAAGCACTTTGTAACTACAAAGCCAGCCTACAAAGGATGGCTTTGTAGTTACTTTTTCTTACATATCAAAATATGTCTAAGAAAAAAGATTTAGATTTCTTTAACCCTTGCACAAACTCCATTTTGAGGCTGCTGGTGTTTTTATTTACCTAGTACCTTCCAAATTACATATGAATACGTCCTTTTAAGCTTTGTAACAAACTGCTTTAACCAACTTGAGTGACAAGAACTAAATCCAAGAATGAAGCCAATCATGGTGTCCATTAAGAGGACATAGAAAAGCCTCCAAGTCTCCAAATTCATAAATAGCCTGACGAAGATGCACAGTTCACAGCAACCTCCAAATGAAAGCCGTGATTCTTAAGTAGAGAGGAAGATCTGCTTGCTTACATCTTAAATCTGCACTGAGTGCAGAGGAAATGTAGGAAGAAAATCCCAGACAATTTAAGGGAGTCCCTTTTATAACTTGTCATGAGTGATTAGACTTTAGCGTTGATGGGTTATTAAGCAGAAAAAAAAACATTCAAAGAGTCAATCTGTCTTCACTTCTGTCTCTGGTAAGAACAAGTAAGCCAACCTAAGGCGATTTAAAAAGTGTCGAACAACCAACTCATGTTGGTCTGTCATGTTGTCTCTGGCAAGAGTCAGAGTAATGAGGACAAGGGGCATAAAAACATAAACCCAAAAAGATGGATTACAACAATCCCAATACATAATCTCTTGAAGCATGGTTAACGAAAGAATTAAACTTGTCCAACCCTCCCTCCAAAAAAAAATCTACCAAAAACGATACTACAACATAATTATCAGCATTTGGGAGGAAAACTAACTTTTTAAAGGACAAAGAAACTTAATACAAAACTTTTTGATAAATGACTTTGCAAACTAATTTATCCATCAAAGTTGTTCATCATATCAAACATGTCGAGCATTAATGGAACTTAAATGGTTGCTGCAACCTTGAAATATTGTGGCTTAGTTATAAAGACTAACTCAATATAAAAAAGGTAATTATCAACATGAGTTTTTTTCTTTGTTTTTTAAGCTTAGCAATAAAATCAGACTTCGAACGCTACAGATTTAAATTATACAGCTAAACAATTGTTAAATGAGTAAATGTAGTAGTAAAAATGAACAGCTTGTGAATAACCCTCAAATTAGTGAAAAGTAAACATCCTCATATTAAGATGCTTTCAACCAATAAAACAGGACACCAAAGTGCAACTCGGTTCACACACAAAAAATGTTTTGGTCAGATTTACGTTCATAATTGGTACGTTTAATCTGATCTTTCATTTCTTAATGTATTTGCAATTTTAAATAAAAATTGAAACATGTATTTCCTTTTAAAAGACTTAAATAGGTAACTCAAAAAGTAAAAAAATAAAAAATGAAAAATGAAAAAAAACAGTCCAGTGGTTTAAGTTATCTTTTTAAGGTCACTTGTGAAAGGGATATAGAGAGGGGAATTTTTTTAGACCATATTTTTTCCCCATTATGTTCAACTCTACCTGGAAAATAAACTGTTCAATATTTCAAGGTTGGTCGACTCTTTGGAAATGCATTAATTATCTCCCTGGGCAGACACGAGGAAGCATTCCATCTAAACCGTTTTTATTAAAGGATGAGGCAGTCCAGACATCCCCCTTGACCATGACTGAAGCTCCAAACAATACCCAGCAGACAACTGGAAATTAGGAAGGGATAGTTGTGTCCCTGTGACAGCAGGGTCCGTGATTTAATTCCGTGATCTATAATGGAATAAATGAACCCAGAAATGAGTGGGAGACGTAAAAGAATCATTCCATCGTCATTTCAAATCTTTTCAGAATGAACACGTCTCTTCAAGTACTGTATTTCAAATTAATACAAAAAAAAATGTGTATTGGTCAGGATGGAGTGTGTGTTTCAAAAGAAATCATTGAAGCACAGAGATGAATGGCAACTTTTTCGGGGGGGTCCTTGATAAAATAATATTCAGCATCTTATGACGAATCAGCATCAGCAAAGTAAATCAGCCCTGCAACAAAAGCATCGCACAATGGCTCTCATGCCATCAATATAACTGCCTTGACCATAAGAGACACTAAAAGAGAGAGAACTATGAGGTACTCAATAATAAAACGTATCGGGGTTTTTATTTAAAGGCTTCTAATTAACCTTATTCAAGTTGAGGATTCCTCAACATAATGCCTCTTACATTTAGAACCTTCTGCTATTGAATATAAAAAGATAAATACATTTCTTAAGCAATATGTGAAATTTTAAAAGAGATGTGAAAAATTGGTGAGGGCTAAATTATGAAATTCTTACAATGCCTTTACAAAATTATATTAGACTTCACATATTTTTAGTTCTTGTTCTCCTGATCTAAATCTTTAAAAGAATGCTGGGAATACTGGGAAAAAAATATCAAAAAGAAAACATAAAGAAAAGGTTAAACACAGTAATAAGGGGAATGAACTTGTCATTTTGACTCCACTCCAACACCTCAAAGCAATTGATAATATTGTCCATGTTGGTCCTGAGACAAAAGGCAATCCTTAGAGCAATAGTGCCATCTACAGCAAAAAGACCAGGGCTGCATGCTGGCGAGCTATCCTGAACTTTTTCACATTGTCGTCATGTTGAAATCATCAATCTTGATGTGTTTTACTTTAGCTATTCCTAAAAGAGAAAAAATAAAACAGTCCAACCAATTGCCTTCAGACGTCACATCATTAGAGAACTTTTGTTGGCAAGCTTAGAAAGATCGATCCAACTAAAACAAGTTTATTTCTTGATTATTCTAGAATGCTCTTTAACCTTCTAGGGCTGAGTTGCATGTTTATGAATGTACTACTTAATCCTATGATTTCTTTGTTTATGAAACACAAAATGTATAGAATATTCTACAGTAATCCAAGTAAACAATATAATCTGAGCAGCTTTTAAAGCTGACAGGCAGGTCTCCAGGGGTTCTTTCATTCCCAGCACTTGCCATTTGAACCATTTTTTTGTAAATGGCTGGTTTATTTAGTAATACGTTTGTCATTGAAGAACATCTTTCTCTGTGGAATACTATAAACATGGTACATCTGTGTGTAATTTAATCTCAGTGTAAAGACAACTGTTCTATGAGGGTCTCAGGGGTTTGCTAAATCTTGTTCATGAACAAACAGCATCATAAAGAGCGAAGAACATTCCAAATAGGTCAAAGATGAAGTCGTGGAGAAATGTAAAGCTGTGTTAGATTATAAAACAATATTCAAATCTTTAAAGAGCTTACAATGGATTGGCCATTAGTCATAATCAGAGAAGTGGCCCAAAAACCCAATGGCAACTCTGCAGGAGCAATAGATGATGACAGCTCAGGTGGGCAAACATGATGACAACAATTACTCAAGCATTCTAAAAATCTTGTCTCAACAGGAGAGTGGCAAGGTGAGAGATCAAATGACTAACCTGAACATACCATTACTAATTTAAAGTATGGTTGTGATTGCATCATGCTGTGAAGAGGGGTGGGGGTGCTTTCTTCAGCAGAAACAAGGAAGCTCATCAGAATTAATGACAAGATGGGTGGAGCTACATTGACATCAGTGGTGGAGGCTGACCTTACAGGAGGACAACAGCCTGAAATATTCAACCAGAGCTACAACAGAACGGTGTAGGTCAAAGCATATTCGTGTGTCAACAAATAATGCAGACCAATTACAGTATTCAGATTTGCAAAAAAGTAAAAATAAAAGTAAAGCCCTGTCATTTTGTTCCTCTTTACAATAATGTCCCAACTTGTGTTGATCAATCAGATAAAATTCGGTAACATTTTATTTGAAGGGGGGTGAATAAGACTGACATGACACCGTCATAAACATGACATAACACCTGTCATGAACATGAATAAGCCTTCATGAATATTTATGACTGTTGTCATAAACGTCATTTGGTAAATTATGACAATTTTAATACAAAGTTGACATTATTCAAAATGTCTTTGTTATGACAACTTGACATTAACCAAGAAGTCATTACTGATATAAATTTGTTATAAAGGTATTACTGATTGCACTTTAAAAATTAGGTAACTTTATGTTATTAAAGGTAAAGTTTAATTTAAATAAAGTGTTACCTACAATTCCAATAAAATGCATTGAAGTTTGTGTGATAAAATAAATGTTGTACGGTGTTGTAAAACAATAAAGCTTCAGAAAATAGCAAGGAAGACGTTTTTTTAAAATACCAACA
This sequence comes from Micropoecilia bifurca, assembly GCA_903067075.1. Classification (NCBI taxonomy): domain Eukaryota; kingdom Metazoa; phylum Chordata; class Actinopteri; order Cyprinodontiformes; family Poeciliidae; genus Micropoecilia; species Micropoecilia bifurca. Next base: position 17,991 of record CAEGAF010011147.1, read on the forward strand.
GAAACACAACACTGACTTATGTATTTTAATCAAATAACACCAATTTATGAAATTATATTAAAAATGTTGACAAAATGTTCCATTTAGAGATGATCCCATATCATAATACCTTTTCCTCAGTAATTCAAAGAGGTCAGCTCAATACTTCCAAAAACAATCTCCTCTGACAAAGCAGAAGACAACCATCACCAGTAATTTTTCTTTTCATTTTCTTAAAACATTTAGACTCTCAAGGAAGTAAGAAATGTTACTACAATTTATACTTTAAGATCGGCCCTTTCACAGCCTTTGCGAACGGAAACACACTCATCAGCCATCAGTCTGAATTAGATCATTTCCCCTGCTCAAATACTGAGAATCAGCATATTTTTGTCATTTAACTGCATTAAAACTAAAAATTCACACTATTATTAGAATAACACATCAACTGAGATTTTCTTAAAAAGACTGCGAGTCGTCTTGACTTGATGAAAGCTGCTGCTATAAGAGCTGAACCACTCTGCTCTGTTTTGCTTGAACCCTTTCAAGAAGGATTGTTCAAATCTTAGTTATATACTTTTTTAAAAGGATGGCATCCCCTTCGGCTGCTGCACCTTTCAGACCCCCAATGCCTCCTCTATTATCAGGATGAAGCTCTCGACCACAGCAACAAAGCTTATATATCCACCTTAGGGAGGCCCGTTTGATAAGTTGTCTTCCTGGATGAAATGGACGGGTTAGCGAGGTCGACTCTTGCCCCGTCTGGAAAGAAGCGGGAATGAGGTCTCAAGCTGGCACACCGGTGGTAGGAACACTTCAAACCATGGGTGAATGAGAGGATGAGAGAGAAGGCTAAGGAGGGAGACACCCGTGGGAGGCCAGTGGGGGGTGGGAAGTGCGGCGAGATTGAGTAGTGAGGGAGTGAAAAGGCCTTGATATCCACGGAAAGCACAACAAAGGCAGAGCTTTTTACATTAAAAAGAAAGGAGATTGCCTTTTTTCTACCAGATTCCTCTCGAACCGAGTGTCATGTCCTTCCTTGGCCTGTAGGAAGTGAGAGGCTGAGGTCGGCTACAGCATTTGGCACTTCTGATGCACATCTGAGAGACGTGGAAGTTCTCGCTTTCCAAACACTTGCATCAGGGGGAAAAAAAGTTCCAGTAAAATATAATTATGTAAGTTGGGTGATCGTAGTTTCCATGTGTGCTGCTTAGGCCCAGCACATGACGTGAAAAGAGGCTAATTATGCTCCAACAACAGGAACTATGGCTGCTGCTTCTTTTCTTCTTCCATCTTTGCATTTCATTATTGCATGCCATGATGTACCCAACTTTGGTGTGCAAAAATGACTCAAATGTACATGTTTATATATATATATATATATATATATATATATATATATATTCTCCCTGTGCATGCGTGGGTTTTCTCCTGGTACTCCGGTTTCCTCCCACAGTCCAAAAACATGACTGTCAGGTTAATTGG
>CAEGAF010011157.1:0-10042 GCA_903067075.1 Micropoecilia bifurca
ATCAGAACCAGATCAGAACCGGATCAGAACCAGATCAGAACCGGACCGTCCAGCCGGATCAGAACCGGATCAGAACCAGATCAGAACCGGATCAGAACCAGATTAGAACCGGATCAGAACCAGATCAGAACCGGATCAGAACCAGATCAGAACCGGACCGTCCAGCCGGATCAGAACCGGATCAGAACCGGGCCCACAGAGCAGGACCGTCCAGCTGGATCAGAATCGGATCAGAACCGGACCATCCAGCCGGATCAGAACCAGATCAGAACCGGATCAGAACCGGATCAGAACCAGATCAGAACCGGACCATCCAGCCGGATCAGAACCGGACCATCCAGCCGGATCAGAACCGGATCACAACCGGACCATCCAGCCGGATCAGAATCAGATGAGAACCGGATCAGAACCGGATCAGAACCAGATCAGAACCGGATCAGAACCAGATCAGAACCGGACCATCCAGCCGGATCAGAACCGGATCAGAACCGGATCAGAACCGGGCCCACAGAGCAGGACTGTCCAGCTGGATCAGAATCGGATCAGAACCGGACCATCCAGCCGGATCAGAACCGGATCAGAACCAGATCAGAACCGGATCAGAACCAGATCAGAACCAGATCAGAACCGGACCATCCAGCCGGATCAGAACCGGATCAGAACCAGACCATCCAGCCGGATCAGAACCGGATCAGAACCGGACCGTCCAGCCGGATCAGAATCAGATGAGAACCGGATCAGAACCGGATCAGAACCGGATCAGAACCGGATCAGAACCGGACCGTCCAGCCGGATCAGAACCGGATCAGAACCGGATCACTTAGCAGGACTGTCCAGTCCACACTGGATCAGAACCGGTTCAGAACCGGATCAGAACCGGGCCACTCAAGTCCTGAGGTTCCTCCAATCAACGGGCCAATCAGGGAGCAGCAGGTCACGTGATCGACAGGTTAACGAACTGATAACGTAACTGGTTAGCATTTTAACTACCTTGACCGTTAACTAGCTAACCAGCTACTTGACCAACTAACTGTTTCTGCCCCTCCGTGCCGTTGACGCAGCGTGCTGACGTCACACCGGAGTCCGCTCCGGATTCACAGGGTTTAAGTTTCACCACCCGGAACCAGAACCTGCTGCAGTCGCGAACCGAGCAGGACTCCGGTCCGCTGGTCCGAGATGGTTCGCAGAATTCGGCTCGGTCCAGCACCAGAACCGGGTCACGGCGGAGCAGAACCGGGTCCAGCAGCTGTTGGGAGCCGCGCAGTTCCGGTTACAGGCAGCATGTGAAGTTGACCCAAAGCTAAACCGAAGTGGTTCGGACCGGTTCTGGTTCTAAACAAACCGCACAGAGACCCAGTCCTCCGCTCCGGACCGGAACCCGGTGGACCTGGCCCCCCCCCCTCACTGTGTCCGGTTTACCTGGCGAGTCCCGCACCTGCAGCTGCGCGCGCACTTTCCTCTTTCGGCCTGTCGCGGACTTTTCCAGCCTGGTTCTGTAGGTTCTGTCCCGGTTCTGTCCCGGTTCCGCCGCAGGTTTGATGCGCACTGTCACCACGGAGCGCGTCTTCCGCCTCTGTGCTGATCTTCCGGTGGGCCGGCAGCGCCGCAGCGCCGCAGCGCCCCCTCTGGCCGGAGGATTGCGTCATCACGGCGCTCCTGGACTCTACGGTTCGCGTCACTCAACGTTGATTAAATACCGTCATAAATGAACCAGAAATCTCAATGTTACTTTAACAAATAAGGATGTTTTGTTAGGAATGGAGAAATGTAAACTTCCAAAAAAAGAACTTTTATATGTTGCTAATTCTTTTTATTATTTATGGTAAATATCATATTCACACCTCCAAGTATTTACAGCAAAAGCCTAATTTCCAGATCTTATTATCTTCTGTTAATATCTATATCGAATCCTTCAAGCTAAGCTCAAATGCTGAAGCCATTCAAATCCTAACTGCCCTTAATGAACTGCAACCCTGGAGCAACGATTTGATTTTGACTGTAAATTAATTGTTCTATGTTCTGTAAAGGCCTTGGATGTTGTATCTATGTTTGTAACTACTATTGTTCTATACTGTTCCTGTATGTTGCTTGTTTGCAATATAAAAGAGAGAGATACTACACAAAATAATAAATAAATTAATGAACCAGAACCAGAACCAGAACCTGACACAGGAGGCAACAGCTCCTGAGGAAACAACTCTGAAAACCTGAGATGGTTCATGTGGAGCTTCTTTGTCCTCATCACTGAGGTTCTGATGGATCTGCAGTGTTCTGGTCAGCAGGGGGCGCTGTGACGAATAATACTAGCTATTCAAAATTACTAATTATTTAACGTAATTCAGTGATTCTTGAGAAAAATACACGTCCTATGGATGAAGCACAAAATGTGAATAAAATATACACAAAATATAATTTTTTCAAATGAAGCTAACCCTGGTCATGTGATACAACAATGTATATTTTCCAGATATTTGCTGAGTATTTTTTTATTTTAAACATTGTAGTTGGTGGATGATGCCTGTAAAAGCAGAACTCAATACATTATAATAGTTTAAAACAATTAAAGAAACACTAAAATTATATATTATGACAATTACGTCTAAGTAGTCATGTAAATAATTATAAAAGTATCAATAAATTTAATTAAAAATCATTTTTTTTATATTTTCCAACTCCATTGAAATTTGTCCCTAGTTTTTTGTCAACAACGTCAGAAATGAAAAGAATGTAAAAAAAAAAATCAGGCATTATTGGGGCAGCAGAACTTCTGAGGACCCCATGACCACTTCCTGTTTCTTCATTTGCTAAGGGGCTAGTTAGCTCTGGTTAGCTTAAGGATAGTTAGCTCTGGTTAGCTTATGTTATTGTTTACTTATGTCTTCTAAGTTTTTTGTCACAACCATGATGTGTCGACACCATAACTGACATTTTACAAAACTTTTGTTGAGGAATATAATTATGATAATGGTTAAAAGTTATGTTGATTCACGTTAAGATATGTTTTGCTGAAAAGGAATGTGATGTGTTGAATGTGCTGGTCACTCTGACCCAGTAAGTTAAGTTGTTCCAACAACGTCAGTAAGATGTTTCAGATGTGAAAGACTGTTGTGTAAAGGAATTTGGCCAGAGTCTCTGTTTGAACAGATAAGAACAATTTGACTAATGTTCCTCTGAGGAGCAGATTTAACTTCCACCAGGTCAACCCAGAATTCTCGGAACAGAGTAAACCAAAGCCAAAAAGCAAGGCTGTAACGCCATTGGTCGAGGTTTCCAATACACAACAGCAGACTGAAAAACGGTATAAGTATTCGAAGCCATGAGCAGAGGACAAGACATTTTGGAGACTGAGACGATGAAATGAGATGATGATAAATGTAATGTTTGATGCCGCAGATGTGCATTAAATGTCTCCCTGTTTGCCTGTGAGCCGCAGAGAATGGAGTTTTGTGTATCGTCTCTTAATTCATGAATTCAGCACCTTTGAATTCCTCCATACTTTGATGAAATTTTGTGAAATAAAAGCTTAATTTTGGTAAAATGTAAAGATTTCATGGACCTGATGAGCTACAATATGGCCGCCTTCAGATTAACATCATATAAATTGAGGTAGTTTGACTTTTTGTCACCTCCATCAGTTTTTCTGACTCTTTCAGTGAAATTGTTGTCAAATCTCACTTAAATGTGCAAATAATTAATTTTAATGTATTTTACATAAATTGCATTACTTCACATGTACCAAGTTTTCATTTTACTCTCTGGTTTGTCACCTTCAGTTCTGATTCTCCGTCAGATGGACGTTTTATTGTTGTTTGTTTTAAATAATATTTATTTTGTTTCTTGAGAAGCTTTTGTGTGTAAAATTAGTAAAAATATCACAAATAGGGTCATTAAAAATTATTTTTATTTTTGTCAGATGGTGATGACAACATTCTGGTTCAGGTCCATTAAAAATGTAATTTAAAAAAATGTTGCAACTATGAGCCTGAACCTCAGCATCTTTACATTTACAAACATTATTTGTCATATTTACATAAATAAGGTTGAGAAATAATAAAAATTATGGGAAAATGAAAACCCATTTTGTCCCAATTCTCAAGAATCACTGCATTATTTATTCTATTAGATAATTCAGTTTCTCCAGTGATGAAGGACCTCAGCAGGTTGTCCAGGAGGCTGAACCTCCACTGTCTGAATGGTTGGAGCTCCGTTTGTGCAGGTCTCTGTTCACACGGCTTCTTATGGTCCGGTTCTGGTTCCGGTCCGGGTCGGACCTCCATCGGAGTGCCGACTTTAATGGAGTGCCTTGATGAAATTAAAACTTGGATGGCTCTGAACTTCTTGAGTTTTACTGAAAGACAGACAGAAGTGACTGTTTTTGGCCCTGGTGCCACTGGCAGGTCTCCTCCAGTGGACGTGGGTCGGCTATCTCAATATGTAAAGCCTTCTGTCACAAACCTGGGTTTTATAATGGATGAAAATTTTAAATTGGACAGGCAAGTCAGTGCCGTAGTGAAATCAAGCTTCTTTCATTTGAGGCGGCTTGCAAAGATTAAGAACATTTTATCAGCTGAGCACTTTGAAGTAATAATCCATGCCTTTATCACAACTCGGTTGGATTATTGAATTCCTTCTACGTTGGTGTAAGCCAGTCCTCTCTGTCTCGTCTCCAGCTGGTCCAGAATGCTGCTGCACGGCTTTTAACTGGATCGCGGAAGAGAGAACATGTTGCACCTATTTTATCCTCTCTGCACTGGTTGCCTGTCCATTTTAGAGTCCATTTTAAAATTATTTTATTTGTTTTTAAATCTTTAAATGGCCTTGCCCGCTCCTATCTCTCCGAGCTGCTACATGTATCCTGTCCTTCCCGCGCTCTCAGGTCAGCGAGTCGCCTGTACCTGGAGGAGCCGAGGACTTTGAGGAAGCTCAGAGGGATCAGGGCGTTTGCTGTGGAGGCTCCCAAACTCTGGAACTCTTTACCTTTGTCTGTAAAACAGGCCACTTCTCTGGAAACCTTTAAATCTGCTCTTAAGATCCACCTTTTTCGGCTGGCCTTTGATTCAGTTTGAGCTGCTGTTACTTTTAGTTACTTTTATTGTTTTTCAGATTACTTTTGGTGATATTTATTATGACTGCATATTTGGGTTTGTTCTTGTATTGTATTTTTGGTGTGCTTTTAATTTTTATTTCACTTGTTTAATTCTGTGGCTGTACAGCACTTTGGTCAGTGGTTCTGTTTTAAAGTGCTATATAAATAAACTTGGCTTGGCTTCCTTATGGTCCTGGTCCGGTTCCGGTCCGGTCCGGTCCGGTCCGGGTCGGACCTCCATCTGTCTTCCTTATGGTCCTGGTCCGGTTCCGGTCCGGTCCGGTCCGGTCCGGTCCGGGTCGGACCTCCATCTGTCTTCCTTATGGTCCTGGTCCGGTTCCGGTCCGGTCCGGTCCGGTCCGGTCCGGGTCGGACCTCCATCTGTCTTCCTTATGGTCCTGGTCCGGTTCCAGAGTCTGTTCTGGTGATGTTGGTGTTCACCTGATCCAGGTGTGTTAAACCAGGAGGGGAACTGCAACATGGAGGCCGGAACGTCCTGGACCCACCGGGTCAGAACCGGGTCAGAACCTTCAGGCGGACTCAGGAAACAGGCATCGACATTTATTTTGAAAGTCAACCTGGTGGGTGATGGGCTGACGCTCGTCCTGAGCGTTGCCATGGCGACGGGGTCGTGACCCCTGCCTCTGTCCACAGGTGACCTCCACCTGGCCGGCGCCGCCTCCATCACCATAGGAACCGGGACCCACGTCGGCGTCGCCGTGGCGACCGTCGCCCACCTGAACCAGAGGTGGTAGCCATGGCAACAGCAGCTGGACCCGGAGGCTCTACGGGTTCTGGACGGTTCTGGTTGCTCTGAACTGGATCTGGGTTTGTTTTCCCTCTGCAGCCGGTTCTGGTTCTGGTTCTGGTCCCGGTTCCTGACTGGATGGAGCCGATGGTACCAGACCGGCCCAGCAGAACCATGTGGGCCCGGTTTCCCTCACTCAGCTGGGGACCAGAAGGTTCTGCAGCTCCGAGCCTGCGGCAGGTTCTGTCCAGGTTCTGAGACGGTGCCACCTGAGCCGGACCCGACCCGACCCGGTTCCCCCCTGGTGTTTCTCCTGCGTCAGCAGAACTAATCTGTCCTCTGAGCTCATTAACATCCTGATCCGTTTAGCTGCTGCTAATACGGGCCAGAACCACCAGAACCAGAACCAGCAGGTGCTGCAGAAGGTCCAGAGAAGTCAGAGGTTGTGACCTTTGACCCAGCTGCGTTTTGGGACGATCCTCTCCAGAACTGGACTCCTGTGGTTCTGTTCATGACCCGTTTGGCTCCATTTTGTTCCTAAATAAATGTATTTTTAAAGACTTGATGGTCTTGAAGTCTTTGTTGACCTCTGACCTCTGGAAGCGGACGGATCCAGTGCCGTCTCCATGACGACGGGCTCGGCGGCGCCGCCTGCAGCTCAGTAAAGACGAAGACGCCGGTTGGTTCTGGACTTTTTATTTCTAGCAGTTTCTGGCTACAGGAAGCTGTGAGACAAACTCTGACATCACTTCCTGTCACCGTGTCTGTCACAGGAAACGTCACATTTCCTGTGACGAAATGATGTCAGTGAAGAGCTGACATTTCCTGGGTGATGATGTCATAGTCTGGACTTCCAGCCCAGTGACATCACTTGTTGAAACTTGTCTTCTACTATCTGCTAGTAAAATACTCTGACATCACTTCCTGTTACTCTGACATCACTATTTGCAATTATGGCATCACTTCCTGCCTGCTGTGCATCTCTATCACACACCTGGACTCCAGATGTGGAGGTTTTACCTGCACAGGTGAGTAGGAAGCTGACCTGCTCTATGGCTACCTGTTTCCATAGCAACCCACCCGACCGGTACCGACCGTCAGCGACGCACAAACTAAAACGTTACAAAATAAATGTTTGGCAAAACATTCCAAAGCTGCGCCCCCTGCAGGACGAACAGAGACACTGCAGCAGTGGAACCGGCTGGTACCAGCTGGTACCGGCTGGTACCGGTCGGGCTCAGGTCATCTGGACCTCACATTCTGCTCAGGTAAAAAGGAAACACACACGGGGCTGGATGTGTGTGTGTCTGTGTCTGTGTGTGTGTGTGTCGGTGTGTGTGTGTGTGTCGGTGTGTGTGTGTGTGTGTGTGTGTGTGTGTGTCGGTGTCAGTGTGTGTGTGTGTGTCGGTGTGTGTGTGTGTTCTGCACATGCTCAGTAGAGTCCGTCAGTCCAGGAAGCAGCTCCTCCTCTCGGCTCTGGGGGCCGATGGCTGCTGGGGGGGGGGGCTGGGCGACCTCCGGTGGGCGGGGCTTCAGGTGGCGTCGGCGGCGTTGGCTCCGCCCTCCTCCACCTGGTTGGCGCGGCCAAAGGTCTTGACCCTGGACAGCAGGTCGGCCAGCGTCTCCCTGAAGCCTTTCTCCAGCAGCCAGCCTTCGCTCTCACACTCCGGGTTCTCCGGGTCGGACATGGAGTCCAGCGCCGAGCTCAGGTACTGCAGGCCGGACACCAGCCCCACCTGGAGGACAGGTGAGGGAGGACAGGTCAGCAGGGTTCAGCTCGGCACCAACCAGCAGCTTTCAGGTTCCTGACCAGGAGCACCGCCCCCCCCCTCCAGGTGAGCTCAGGTGTCCTTCAGCCAGTAACTTCAGGTGTTGAACTTGTTGTTCTGACCCAGATAACGGGCCTCTTAGTCCCTGCCTTCCCAGAATGCACCCTGCTGCGGCAGATTAACCCCCCAGGAATAGTTTCTGCCCCCCAGGCCGATTACCAGCAGCAGCTCAGCCTGGACTCGGCCGTCCGGCGGGTCCGAGTCGCCGGCGGACCGGACCGGGACGGGTCACCTGGTGCCGGTTCGGTCCAGGTTCTGATCATCACCTTGTTTTAAAGGGAGGATTATGAACACAGCTGATCCTCCATGAACCCGTCCACAGGCTGGACGCCGGTTACCATGGCAACAGGCCGGTTCTGGGTCTGTTAATGGTTCTGACCGAGAAGCCAGGTTAATTTTCACAGGTGGAGCGTTGAGGTTACATCAACCCGCCAGCAGGAGGCAGGATCGTTTCACTCCAACTACCTGCCTCTGATCTTCCACCTTCAGAGGCAGGACATAGAGGCTACCTGTTAGCATGCTAACTTTAGCATGCTATTGTTGGCATGCCAACGCTAACTTTAAAGCAGTTTTTTAGTTTCATGTCTTCCTTTGCCAGCGTAAAGAACGAGTTTTAAAGTTTGTTCTGTGAAGAATGAAATCCAATTAATAACCTCACCTTGTTAACACGCCAAGGCTAATGTAATGCTAACTTTACCGTGATATGGCTACTTTCAGGATGGCTCTGAATGTTATAGCGACATAAGTTTCTTTCTTTCTAATGTTTCCTCTGTTGCCGTGAAGCCAGTTGAACGGCTCTGCTATCCGATGCTAACCAGAGGAACTCGTCTGTATCAACGTCACTAACGGATTGAGCCTGTTTAGCAGGACAGGAAACCCTGAAACCAGGCAGGAGGCCATGATGAGTTGATTCCCTGGTTCATTTCTTTTTCCTTCATTTTGTCTTGTCAATTGCTAAATAAAGTTTCTTGAAAAAAAGGGAACAGAAAATTGAACTGCTGCATCTATAACCACTTCAAAGTAAGAGTTGAGTATAAATGTAACTATTTAACAGTTAATAACCAAAACGTCAACACAGATGTTTAACTTTATTCAGATGAAATTTGACAAAACATAAGAAAATTTGTGCTTTAGAATTTGTTACCAAAAATGCTGAAGTACCAAATGAAAATCTGATAACTAAACCTGCTAACATTAACCTAGCGAGGCTAATGTTAAACCTGCTAAATTTAGCCTAACATTAGGGAGGCTAATGTTAAACCTGCTAACTTTAGCCTCAACTTGCTGAAGATGAAGCTTAGCCTCCTACGGCTAATAGCCATTAGCCTGAGATGTCCAGGTGTTTCGGTGGCCTGAAGCCTAAAGCTAATTTGTAGCCACTGTTAATAAATCTATAATGTTTAATGTATCATTAGCGTTCAGCAGCTTGCTAACCAGGAGAACAGCAGCAGCAGCTCCACCTAAAGCACGATGGAGGCGGATGATGATGTGGGACAGTTGGTGGCCAATGGATTCCTGATGATGAAGCTACAGTTTGACTGACCAGTGAGGACCAGACAGACGTCACGACACGTCACTGACTCCAGTGCCGTTCCTTTAAGAACGGAGGCGGCTGATTGGCTGGCAGTGTGTGTGGGCGGAGCCTCACCTCCAGCACCATGGCGACCAGCAGCAGCGCCGCGATGCCGTTCATGATGCCGCTGTAGTAGGAGAAGACGGCCTGGCGGCAGCCGCGCGTCCAGATGTTCAGCTCCTCGGTCCGGTGGTCGTAGTCGTAGTGGGCGGAGTTATTGGTCAGGTGGTGCTGGATGCAGGGGCGCGGCGACCCGGGGTTACAGCAGCTGAACGGGACGCTGTCCATCAGGTACTTTCCCTCCACGTTGCTCAGGACGCGGCTGAGGGACAGAGATGGACAATCATGGAGCTTCAGCCGGACTGAGCCAGAAAACACCAGAAACATCAGAGAAACGCCGCAGCAGCAGGGAGGAGAAGTTCTGGTTCTAGAACCTCCAGCTGGTCACGTCATCAGAGCTGATTGGGCCTCCGTGACCTCTGACCCCCAGGACCCAGCAGAGACCCAGAGGCTCCGTGACCTCTGACCTGAAGAAGATCCTGAACTAATCAGATCTTCTGCTTTTTCATTACTGTTGTGATGTTTCACTTTCTTACGGGTCGGGTCTGCAGCGGAACGTTCAGCAGCGGAACGTTCAGCAGCGGAACGTTCAGCAGCGGAACGTTCAGCAGGGAACGTTCAGCAGCGGAACGTTCAGCAGCGGAACGTTCAGCAGGGAACGTTCAGCAGGGAACGTTCAGCAGGGAACGTTCAGCAGGGAACGTTCAGCAGCGGAACGTTCAGCAGCGGAACGTTCAGCAGGGAAC
>CAEGAF010011177.1:0-26406 GCA_903067075.1 Micropoecilia bifurca
TGCTTAATTCAGGCTTTTTATTATTATTATTTTTGCATCAAAAACATAGGTTGTTTTTATAACAGTAGCCTAATAAACCCCCCCCCCCCGCCTCGCCCTTTCACCCACCCGTCCCTGTAATAAGCTGAACATTGCATTACAGTTTCCATTCATCCATGGCCCTCTCTGATCTCCTCTGTGTGAAAAGAGCTCCTGTGGTGCCTCACCGCCCTGCAACTCCAAAACCAGGAGACTGATACTTCCCTGTCACAGCTGAGCGCTGCGCTGTAAAAATATGTCTTCCTTGATAATTGTTGTGACAGTGCTGTTGCTACAGTCACTGAGGAGATAAAAGCTCATTACTGTGCTTTGCTATGTCAGCAGGCACCTTCAGTGACTTGCACAGCCAAGTGGATTGAAGGAGGGCTGCATTTTTTTTATGGATTGTTTGCACAACTTTCTGTTGAACTCAGTTTGTTTTAAACCCAATGTGGGACAGTAGAGTTATCAGGGTGGATGGGAGTCGATTTTCTGCTTCTGGTGAGACTACAGAGCTAGCATGAAAACACACATACACACACACGCACACAGGGATGTTCCCATAGCCTTTCCGAATGGTTAAGCAATATCTTTCACTCTCTCCGTTGCTCTAATTCAATCCCTTTTCTTCTCTTATGTGCAAATTGTTCTCACTTACTCTCAGTTTAATGTGCTCCCATCTTTCCCATTTTGTCACATCACATCCACTCTAAGCTTCACTCATATTGTTCATAGCCTTGTGTGTCTACATCTTACAAAAAAACAGAGGAAATCATATTTTCGAACCCTTCAAAGGCATATTTCCCTTTCAACAATTACTGCATATGAGATGACTTCTAAAATGTAAAAAAAAAATCCAGAGATTATGTGCAAAGTTTCCACGTGAAATCAGAAATAGTGTTAAGAAAATCATAATCATGAACTTATTGCAAGCCCCCAGTTCCATCTAATGAGCCCATTCTCCCCAGCACAACATCCAATTAGGGCTTTCTCATTAGCGGGTTTAAACAGAGCTGCCACTGTTCTGCACATCCTGAGAGTCTGGGAGTGAACATGGCACTCATGGTTACAGATCAATGATACACACAGCGAGGCGCCTGACAACAGCTCCGCCTTAAACATGTTTTTATTACAGAAAGTATACATGGTGAGTTTTAATATATCTTTATTCTAATCATTTTAAAATTGCACAAGTCAATTTTTTTTTAGCAGGTTGACTATATCCACGTGTTTTTCTGTGTTTAAAAAGAAAAGACCACTTGCAATCCAATCCAATTGTTAATTACTAAGTTGATGGGTCTTGTGAATTTGCTTGCACTCGCTACAAACCGGAGCTGCATGATATACCAAACCACAATCATCACACTATTATCAATGTATGCAATCAGACAGGAGAGATTTGATGCATTAGTGGATATGCTTTTATATTTCACTGCACTTGATGCCCATATCGGATGTATAGATTTGAGGGACCAGGATGCTAAAGCTTTTGGGAAATTGTGGGGACATTGTGAGGATGGAAAATAAAAAATAAATTAAAAAAAGACTAATGAAAGTTGTTGGTTGGTCACAACTGATGTCATCATTGTAATATTCAGCAATAAATATATCATGTATTTTTTCAATAATTATGTTGCCCTAGTAACAAATTGTGTTTTTATTTGGTTAGCCTTTTATTTCTTCTCAAGGACAGGAAATATATCTCAAATTTGGTAAAGTATTACAGGTAAATGGGACAAATTAATTATGCCAAAAGTAAATACAAATATATGCTTTTGGAAAACATTTAAAAGGAAAGCTTGAAGACTTTAAGGATATTTGGTTTTCTTTCCTACATCTTGTCAAATACTGTGACATGTAAAGCTAATTTTTCTTTTTTGTGTATGTGTAGATAGCGTGAGCTCGGGGGTGTAGGGTTCTGAGTGGGTGGGGCGTGGGGGGAGGGAATGCACTTTATGTACATTTTTATTATTATTATTTGTATATATATATTTATATATATATATATATATATTATTTTTTTTTTTTTACTTTTCATGTTTTTGTGTGTGTTTGTTTTTGTATGCTTGTGTATCAGAAAATTCTAATAAAAATATCTTGGAAAAAAAATAATAAGATTAGCAGCTTGTTTGTACAATAATAATAATAATAATAATAATAATAAAAACATTTGCAATTATCTAATTGGACAGTATGGCCATGAACATGGAGGAGGCACTCCAAACCTGATCAATATCTCTACAAGTGTCTCTAATGGGTTTTCTGTAACAAAACAGATTACTGAACCACTAATAAGGAAGCTAGTAGGCGGTTTTTCAAAGCCCCACCCCTCCAGACTACAGCCATAAACATCTATAGCACAGCACTTAGCGAGCTGATATTGATGTTAGCTGTTCTCTGACTGAAATCCCATCCATAAACAGCAACGACTGTTGCACATGACAGCCATAAAAGTACAGCTCAAAACCAAGACGGATCCTCTCTTCACCGAGAATCCAGCTGCCTTTCAATCAGATACCAGGGAACAAAGATAATCCCTTTATAACTCACTAATGGAGCTTTTCCTGGGTGGGTTGTGCTGATCAAAGTGAAGAGGAGTTCACAAGACAAACTGAAACCCATAATTAGAGCTAGATATAAGGGTTACCTTTAATGCCAAATGGAACATCCCAGTGTCCTGGTATTAGTCTGTTAAATTAAATTGCCTGTGTAGGACATCTTTTAAAAACATTTAATCCGAATAACAAAGAACACAATATACACATCTAAAACCGATCAGCACTGAATAGACACGATGTGGCATTTTCTCTTAATCTCGTCGCATTTTCACACCATTTAACGTTAAAATTCAAACATAAATGTAAAGTATGGTGTACTTGCTTTCATTTAAAAACAGGTCTCCCTGATGCAGTTCTAATAATGTAATATATGATGTTATTATTTCTATCTATCATTATATCAAAGCAAGTTATGCATTTTTCTTTTTGCTGTTTTTCCGTATGTGCTCAACAAAAAGGCTTTGAACACAGTTCTTGAAATTTCTACATGACTCTGCATGAATATATACAAAAAGCAGAAATTGACTTTCACTAAATGGTAATAGAACAGAATAGATGAAAGTTTTAGGGATGTGAAACATCAAAATGTCAAAATTCAGGTTACGACATGAATGGAGGCTTTGGTTATTTTCTATCTCAATGCAGTACAGTACAGTGCAGACATTTTTACAGTAGACATGAGAAGGTGGGAGCGACCACAGTAGCATCTGATTACTTGATTGATTGAAGGATTACTCGAATATGCATAACTGAAATATTCAATTGTACTAGCACAAACCTACAAGTCAGCACAATCTCAGATCAGTGTCTGCCAGTCTGCTGGCCTGTTTGCTTGTCAGTTTAAACTAGATGAGCCCTTTGCCATCTGTCAAAGTTTGTCTAAAATATTATGATACAGACACACAACAACACCCTACATATAAAAATGTAGGAACTGCCCGGCTTATAAAACTGTGGATGCCTTACCAAACCATTAAAGGGAAGAATTATGCCAAACTATATATTAGTGTCCCACCCATGCACGCTTGTAAAAAGCTCATCTATATCACACTGAAACGATTAAAAAACAAATAAAAAAAAAATCACGACCAATTTTAAGTCGTGATCTAAAACACAACAAATAAAAACAAAATACCCTGCGGAGTAGCTCAGCAGCGTGGTGTTTAAACAACAAGGCATTTTACTACTTTGTTTTGTCAGCGGCAGGAAACTGCTACGTGTTTTGTCCCACAAAACAAAAAAAAGCCGGATGTTTGAACAGCCTCTGAACGCATCACTTTTAAAATGACCTACCGTTAAAATTGCCATGTTCAATCAGAACTACCATATTTACCTGTAGCGCGAGAGAGTTTGTTCACGCTGAAAGAAAAACACAAACATGTAAACACGAGAGTGTAGCTAAATTAACCCGAGCTGAAAAAAGGAAAAAGAAAAACATGCCCGCGAGGTCTTTTACGCTAGCAACGTAAATCACATCCGAATGAGAAGCAGCGGGAAGCGGGGGGAGTAAGGTGATGATAACAGGGATAACATGGAAGAAGGCAGGCGCCATGAAGCGCCTTAAATCGAAGGTAAGAATTAATTTTCTTCTTAACAGAGACCACTGAATAGCGGTGTTTCTTTGACCGCTATATCTACGAAAAAAATAGGTATTCATGGAAGTTAAGCATATGTAACCTCAGAATGTAAAGTATAAAGACCAGAAAATGATGCAGATCCACACAGCCATGAAGCAAGCCGATATGTCGCTGATATCTCCATCACGTGACTTTAAAGGAGGTGAAAAATCAGCCCATACCTGTTTAAATCTCCAAAGATAAGTGTGTTGCGGATTTTCCCAAACGTGGACTCGCGCTCGGTTCTGCTCCAAAAAAATAATGCACGTCCCAGTACCTCAGCCTCCCAAAAATCTCAACTACACTCCACTCACACCGACGGTCTGGCAGGAGCTCAAAGGAGACGTGTCCATCATCATAAAGTCCCGCCTATTACAGTGAAAAAAAACACCTTTAACCGCATTCTCATTGGCTCAGAGGAAATACTGTATTAGAGTATGACATTTGATTGGTCGCTTTGATTGCCAGTTTAAAATGGAGGGACGTACGATTTAAATATGTTATAAGCGTCAGTGTGACACGACGGCTCCCCCTAGAGGCTAAATCCTGCAACTTAAAAAAAATGTTTTTCTAGCATTTAGCATTTATTTCAAAGCAGGACTCTTAATAAAGGGGATACAATTTAAACAAAAAAATCAATTTATTATATATTTCAATTGTATTATATTATTATATGTATAAATAAATTTATTCTGGAATGTATTTATATTAATATTTTAAATAATTTATGTAGGGTTTTAAATTATGGATTTGAATGGCCATCAATGTAAATTGAACATACAAATTGTGTAGATTTTTATGGTGCTTAGATAGTGGTGTTCAGTGTTCAAACTTGTAGGCACTCCAGGTAGAAAAATGCAAAAAGCGGCAAACATCTTGCTGGAAACACTTTCAACCTGCATCGCTTACTTCTTTCTCTTGTCCTCTGGAGGGAGGTCATCTAGCATCTGGGCCAGATTATCCAGCTTGTGTGAAAGTTTCATTCCTCAAGCCAACAGGGTATTAAATACTCCTTAAAAGCTTCTCCCATAACCCCGGACAGAAGCTGAATGAATGAATACACTAAATACACACTACACTACTGATTTCTTTCTTCTTCTCTGTACTGTTTCTTTTTGTGTGTGTGTGACCTTATAACAATGTCAAAATAATCCAGGAGGCATGAATACTTTGGCAACACACAAGAATGTGTGACATTTTATAATGACTGCTGTAAACACCCTTAATAAAAGGTGTATGAAGTGATTTTAGAAAAAACAAAACAAAGAAGAATTTTCATTACGTTTATGAAGAAGATATGGATCTGTTATCGTACTTTCAATGTGAATTATCCCTTCATTTCTCAGACTGACATAAATAAAATGCATGGGCAGGTCATTGTCATTGCATAACAGCTCCTGTCCATTGCCACTGTGGACAAACACCATTACATATACAAGCACACCACATGCCAGTTAAAAGAAGCTCACGTAATTGGCTTAAAGTGTAAGGAACCATGCAGATTTGACATCTACATAAGAGGAGTAAACAACCACACAGGGACACCGGTCGTCTGCAGTAGAAGGAAATGAGTGAGCAAAATCCTTGCTGAATAAATCTGATGGAAAACAGGTAGGACTCCTAATGAAGAGGAGTGGAGTGTGTTTCCTCAGACTCACCATTTAATGATGCAGGATGGATCCAAAGCAGGCCAAGTGGGAGCATGCGCACAAACACAGAGAGAGAAAGGGAGAGAGACAGAGAGAGAGAATGTACATGAGAGCATATTTAGCACA
Organism: Micropoecilia bifurca; assembly: GCA_903067075.1. NCBI lineage: Eukaryota > Metazoa > Chordata > Actinopteri > Cyprinodontiformes > Poeciliidae > Micropoecilia > Micropoecilia bifurca. Next base: position 5,968 of record CAEGAF010011177.1, read on the forward strand.
GATGCTGCTTTAAAGCCTAGTCTCCCTCACCACCACCATCTTCACATCAGCATGTTTGTTTAATGAGCTGCATCTGCTAAGGCTACTCATCTTAGCGCTCTCTTGTCAAGCAATCTACATATGTCAGTGGGGATTGACTCAAAACGCAATGTCATCCAGTTGCCTTCACATTGTCTAACTATATATATATAGTATATATGTATATAGTCATATAGTATCTAAGGGATTGTGAACCGGTCGCTGGAAGAGTGGCAAATCTGCTCTCTAATGCATTAGCAAACTGACAGGTTTCAGCATATTTATGCTGGAAATTATTAAAAGAGCCCAAGCAGAGACACCTACATACAGCTTTTAACACTCACAAATTATACAATGTTAAGGAAATGACAGTCACATGCCTTTCTTTAACCTTTTTGGGTAATCATGTCTTCGACAAAAACGCCTTAGCAAACTGACAGGGGACCTTTGTAGGGTAGTTAAGACACAATAAATATGATAATTAACATAGAAATCAGAAAAAATATACCTGATGTGTAATAGCCCCATCCTTCAAGAAGAGCGTCCCCAATGGGATTAAAACAGTCATGAATCGGCAGCTAATCAGCTTGCTGCGATCTATGGTTCTGAAATGCTCTATCCTTGCTGCCGCTCCTCGGCTGTCCAACCAGAACCTCTCTCCTCCCACCCTGTGCAGACCAGTTTTACTCCTACTGCAGAGCCCATCACACCGGGCTTCAATGTAGCAAAACCAAAATAATAGCAGAATAAGAAGGGAACAAGCAGTTCAGTTTCCCATGCAGGCACGAGATCAAGGCAGTACAGATTCTCCGGAGGATTAGCGTCAGGTCCTTCTGAGGAGAATTACTCCGACAGAGCCATCTGGACAGAAAACACTGCCTACGAGGAGAGTTATTGTCCAGCCATAATTGTGAGTTTATCTGAGATCCACTCTTTCCATAACCCCACCCCAGCCCCCAAAAAGAAAATCTAATTAAATCCAACCCTGGTATTTAAACAAGATCTGCGTTTTGCATCCAAGCGTTTATAACAGTCTGTTGACTTTGGAGGTGCGCTTTAACACAGCAAGATCAAACACTTTCTCTAAGTAAACTGTCCCTCACAAGTCCTCCATTTAAACCAATCAGCTTTAATTACTCAATCCAGCAACTTCAATGGATGAAACCGGCCGAATTCATCAGATTAGGAAACCGTTTAATTCACTCAAAAGTTTATGACACCATTAAACCGTCATATAAAACCTTTCATAACAGTGGCTCCCAAAACTGGACAGGGACTGGGTTATAAATCAGCAAGTGGATGATCTTGGGAAAAAAAATCTAATTTAATCCAAAAATAATTATTCATGATGTATTTGTTTAACTAATGGTTCTTGCATGGCGTAAAAAAAATAAAAGAGTCATTAAGTGTAAGCGATTCATCTTTTAGTACAAAATTTTGAAAAGATTATGATGCACTTCAACATTGAATGATTTGCTCTGAATGCAGATATGGGCCAGTTTAGATGCATAGTTATTTTTGTAGCCATTTATTTTTGGTTACACAGAGCAAACCTCCCATTTTCAGCAGATAAACAACAACAACTGCAAGGGTTTGCAGTCAGGTTCTATAGATGGCGTCATTTCACAACGTCATGCACCTGTCCTAAGAGCACCGCAGTCAGTCGAACACGCACATCTGGGCGTCTTACCTGGAAATCCGACGACAACCAACTGGAACGACTCGAGCCGGTATTTCCTCGTACGAAACCTGCTTCTTTTGCTCTCTTTATCTCTGGTGAAGAAATACAAAGATGCTGAACAAATATTTCCCAGCAGTTCACACCTCTTTGCTTGATGTGATGTCAATCGCCGGTGCCCTCTGGCTTCCTCCTGCACTTCTTTGTATGTGTGAGTGGTAACTCTAAACCCAAGGATCAGGTGTCACACAAGGAGGAGAACCAGATGAGCAGAGATAAAAACCCAGATAGACAGAGATTAAAAACATGTAGGTAAGTATCAAACAGGAGCAGCAGGGGGTGAGGGGTATAAAGAAGTTATTTACAAAAGGGTATCTTTTGTGTTTTGTTTCTCATGAGCACATAGCATGGGAGACGACTCTGAAATATCAAATATTAGTCTAATCTGAAACATCTTTAGAACCCTGCCTGGGCATGCCTAATTCATGGCCTTGGGTTTTTGTGTTTGTGTGTGAGCTTGTTACATCTTGCCCCAGCTCTGTTTTAAGAACGGTTAGCCAGAAACCTAACCCCATGAAATGCTATCCCTTTAAACAAGTCTTTCAGACACACACGCCGTGTTTATTTATGCGTTTGTCGACAATCTAGAACAATGCAGCCATAAAGAATTGGACAGTGTTTTAAAACGGGGTTTTTTAAAGAGTTGTGAGTTGTGTTTCTTAAATTGATCGAATTGAATAACGCTGAAGGATACTAAGTTTGGAGAAACTAGTTCTCCAGCGTGTTGGAGAATTCAATTCAGTTTATTTATGTAGGACCGAATCACAACATGTCATCTCTAGGCACTTTTCAAAAAGAAAGTAATTTCAGTTCAGTCACACAAACATTATGACTAAGTGATATCATTTATCAAACAGTGCATTAAGTTCAGTTCATTATTCAAATTAGTTTAAAAAGTTCTCTCTCTAAGGAAAGCATTCACACTTCCTGGAGGACCACATAGCAACTATCACTATTGTTGTGTCACTGACTTTAAAGTGATTTCCTCATTTCTAGCATGAATGTAATTACAGTGAGGAGGAAAAGAAAAACCCCTTAACAGGAAGAAACATCTAACAGAACCAAAACCTGGCTCAGTACAAGCAGCCACCCACTGGGAGTGTGAGAAGACAGAGAAGACACACAAAAAGAAACAGATGTAGGAGTACTTTTTATGTTCATGAAGAGTAAAAAGATAATACTAGGAGATGGAGAAGGTTTGGTAATTGGCCTTGTCTGTTCCCAGACACTCTATCTCACTCTGGGACTGCAAGAGGGTTGACTTAGTATTCAGAAACATAGCAGCTGCATCTTGGTTGTCCAGCAGGCTGAGCTTCTTTTGCTTCTGCTGATTCTGGGTCAAACATGTATCTGCTACCAGCCATACTCAAGTGTATAAAGTGTAAACATTGAGATGCTTCCATAATAGTGATGTACACCTAAAAATGAGCTCAAAATAGACAGAACTGTCTGGGCAACATCTCGTAATCTGAAAATTATTTTTTTGTAAAAAGGAAAAAATAGACAATGAACCCATTTTGTATGACCCACATAGCTATACTAACTGATTAAAGGAAACTTATTATCCTAAAATGGGTGATTGAGGAACAGTCTTGGAAACAACAGGTTTTTCTCATATTGTTTTATGACCTCAATTATAGACACTGGCAATTTTAAGTTATGTCAAAGCAAACTCCAATATTTCTGCAGTACATCACATCAAGAGATTAGGAAACATTCATAAAAATCATGACAAAGTAATTATTATAGATTTCTCATGAATCCAAGCCTCTGAATTCTGCATTTCAGCCAACAGTTTGTATTTTCACACCTTTGCTGCTGCATTTAGAACACCAACAGAGCATCAAGCAACATCTATGAACCAATTTGGATGAACAGATATACATAATAGCTTTTCATTGTGATTGATAAGCTTCAGCTAAAGCTAATAGGGTGAAATGATGGTGTCTTCAATCTAAGAATAGCAGCTCTCTTTGGCATGCAAATTATCAACAAATACTGCATGGCAACACTGTGGCAAGTCTTTTATTGATATATTTGCATATTTATATGATAGTATTTAAGTTGGTTTCATAAGTCAACCATTAAGGTTTGATTTTAGCACAGTGTAGTTTTAAGTCCATAAAATGTCTTTAACGTTAGACAAATTGATATCTCCTGACAACATGCAGTATATACAAAAGCCACTAGGGGGCAAAAGCTCATTCTTCCATTACCAGTCTCATATGATTTCAGAAAAGATGGAGTCCTATTTTTTTCTATATGTTGTTAAATAAGTTGATAGATAATGAAAATGTTTTTTTTTCTTATCCTCTTTTCTTGAAAACTGAAAAAATAGGCTCAGTCTGTATGTTCAACAAACTTTAGTCTGTATGTTCTACATTTAGGTAAATATAATTCAACCTGTCATAGGTATTATTATTATTATTATTATTATTATTATTATTATTATTATTATTATTATTATTATTATTAATAATAATAATACTAATAATAATAATAATTATTATTATTGTTGAATTATAATATATAATAATATTTAATAATAATAATAATAATTATTATTATTATTATTGAATTATTATTGAATGAATTATTATTATTATTAATAATAATAATAATATCATAAGTGTTCTACAGATTTAAGTTCCAAATTCTGCAAGAAAAATCGTCTACATCCAAGTTTTTAGTGTTGATACGGCAGACAAAATAGATTCTTAGATTTTCTATTTTAGTCCTCACCTGAAGAAAACACTGATGCTTCAACTGAAGAAGCATCAGTGTTGTCTGAAACGGCGATGATCAACCAGGAAGCTCTATAATCAACACTTCTGAACTTGGCTGACCCAAATGAAGAAGTCTAAAGTTTCCTGGGGAAAGTTTTTATGGTCCTATACTAGCCAAATAGACATAACTCTATTTGGCTAGTATGCTGCCAAATGCTTAAAAAAAGGCTTTCCGCAGTTAAGCATGGTAATGGCAATATCATGCTGAGGGCCTGTGTCACTGCCAGATCTAGTGATGCATTGAAAAATGTAGATTAAATAATAAAGAAGTCTTCTTCAAATTTTGAGGAGAACTTCCTTAAAATTTTGCAGCAGCTAGATGGTCAAAATTAGGACAATTTGTTCCAGCAGGACTTTTGACCAGGACTAAAGTTCTGAGGTTTCATACATTTAAACTTTTACGTGTTTCCATCCTCAGACTGACAATAAACACATTTATTTATCGGAGGGAGGGGGGGGAACTGAAGCAAGATCTATATTCTCTGCACGTAATCTCCTTTCTGACTTGGTGAAATGCCCTCCTGCTGCTTCATTGCTCTTTGTGGAGAGCAAATTCATTTTACTGTGGCTGCAACCCTGACAATATTCAAATCAACATTTTTCAGTACTAAACTCTTAGTTAATCTCAGTACTTGTCACTGTTAACATGATTTATCAATCGAATCTATTAACTCCTTTAAAAAGTAGAAAACGCATGGGGAGTCAGAGAGAGGTAATTCGAGAAAACAACTTTGAAGAATTAAGTTGTAAATGAAATTTGGCTAATTATTAAAACATAAATTTGATACCTGAAGTTTACATGCACCAGCACCTCCCAACCCCACTAAGGGACAAGAGTGTAAAGAAAATGAATGGATGGATGGATGGATGGATGGATGGATGGATGGATGGATGGATGGATGGATAGATAGACGTTTACATGCACCAAATAGAAAGTCACATACACCTCTTTTTCTCACTGTCTGAAGTTAAATCAGTCCAAACTTCTCTTGTTTTATGTTAGTTAGAATTAGCAAAATTATTTATTTATTAATGTCTTCAGAATTGAAAGTTTACATAAAGAATGATTGCTGTCAAATTATTTGGCAAAGCCCAGATGATGATACCGGTTTTTGTAAACTTCTTATGTGACATATTTGAGTTAATTGGAGCCACACCTGCGATTGTATTTTAAGGCCACACCTGAAACACACGGCTTTCTGTTTTGATGCCATAGGAAAGGAATGGGGAAGCAACAGGGCCTGGCAATAACTCAAAGTTGGAGACAAAATCAAAGAGCCGAGTCAGTAGCAGTTGAGAGAAATAGAAGTCGCCTGGTTTCTGCAGCGCCGTAGCTGGAGCCTTCCCAACACATGTGGCCTTGAGATTAGCTCAAGGACAATCTGTACAAAACCCCATTAAACTGTGTTTTCCTGGTCTGTTCAACCTTAATGCCACACAAAGCATCGGTAAGTGTGCTGCCATTTGAGTCTGCTTCCCAAATTCTCAGGATTGCTATATCATAACTTCTGTAATCCAGTCTGTGTTCGACATTTGCCCGAAGAACAACCTTGTTAGACTGCATTCTTTTTGTTTTTCAGAAGTGGGGATTCACCTTTTGGAACTTTTGGAAGGATCTTTTAATGCTTCCGCATGCCAAGCCATGCTGGGCAATTTACACTTCTGACTTTTTGTGAACCGATTTATGATGGCCTCTTCCTGACTGAGTTCTCAACCCATCTTCAAAGTTTCGGATTTCTTCTTTTGATGTTTTCTTTACTCGGGCCTGCATCGCAGGATGTCTTCTGGCAAGGTTGTTTAAGCAGTGAGAAGCTACTCACTGCATCATTGGGGTTAACTAACTTATTACTAGCTGAGACATAGTCACACATTCAGTAATTATCCATCAAGAGGCTACAGTCTATTTACTTTTTATGTAAAAAATGAATAGCAGTGTTATAACAAAAATCAAGCCACAACACTCATTAAATTGGGAGAAAAAAAACAAACCCAGACTAAAACTATTTGACATTGGTAAATGTCACTAAATGTGTTTGATTTCCTGAGCAGTGAAGCTCAAAGTGAAATCTGAGTTGTCTGTTAGCATTGGCCACCTGAGTGGTTGCCTAAGGCATCAACTGCTGGAGGGGGTGCTTCGTTTCCTTAAAAAAAGAAAAGTATAAGAGCCATAACCAGTCTGTGTCTGTTGCTCCTTAATCTGATGAACCTCCTGCCAGGCACAAAGGTTTGTTTTAAAATGTAACCTTTCTACCAATTTCTGCCACAATGAGATTATTCAAGTAAGTAACAAAAGGTGTCATCTTATAATTATATTTTCAAGCGGTATCTGATAGGAAATGCTACCCTTATTAGCATGTTTTTAAGATTTAGTAAAGGTAGCTAATATTCGAAGGGACTTTCCGTTGTTACAAAATAAAGTTAGCTTGTAATATGTAGCTTCTGACAGAATTGTTTCACTATTGGTGTTTGCCACCTGAAGTAGCCGCAAACTAATAGAACAGTTTTTACTTCCTTCCTTCCTTGGTGAAAAGTTGGATTTTATTTCCTGTGTGGACAGACCAAGAAGAGGAGGTAAAATAAATAAATTATTGCTTTTTTAAAAACATCCTATGAGATCCATCATTTTTTATATATTTTTTCCTGACAGCTTTAAAATGTTTTTTTCAATATCTAATGTAAGTGGACTTGTTTGTAAACAGAATATAAACCTTTGTATATATTTTCTTGCAAAGTAAATTTTGTAATATGATCCTTTTACATGGAAACAAGGAAAATATGGGAACAGTGCACCTTGTTTTGCATAATTAAAAAAACAATAGGCTAATGTTGAAGCTTTTCTCTTGCTCTCTAATCAATAAAATCTTATATATATACTTTTATAAAAATGTCACATTACTACCGTTAGGATTTTTTGACGTCATTTAAATATTCTCAAGAAAATAGTTGGTAGATCAAATTACTTGACAGGTATATCTTGGGCTGCACAGTGATGCAGTTGGTAGAACTGCAAGAAGGTCCTAAGGTTTGAATCCCAGCCTGGAGTCTTTCTGCACAGAGTTTGTTTTCCCTGTGCATTCGTGGGTTATCTCCAGCTTCCTCCCACTGTCCAAAAACATCACTACTGGGTCAATAGTCTTGTTATTATAACGTCTCCGTCTTTGTTAGATCATTTGTGCCTTTTTGGAGGTACATGGGACCGATCTAGTTTTGAAGTATGTTCAGGGTAGATAAATTAACATCACTAATTTGCCTAATGATGCTTTTGGTGCTGCTGTGTAACTATGCAACTGTATTGCAACCTATTTTACTTCATAAAATAGTAAAATAGGATGCTGTTAATCTCCATACTGGATCATTTGTTATGTTGACAACATCAAGTTGTCTCCTGCAATGCAAATACATGTTTTATTTGTACTGTTCAGCAACAGTTAAAACTTATTTATGCCTGCCCTGGAAAGTTCAATTGAAGAAATATTTGTGACATTTCTTCATACATAAAGGCTCTAATTTTTCTTTTGACCTTTTAATTTTTCAGAAGGTCAATCTTAGCTTCCACAAGGGCTCTAATGTTCATTTGAATATTGTTTTACCTTTTCAAAAAGAATTCATTTAAGAAGACTAACACTTTCTATTGTTAAACGCTACATTACAACCTTAAGTATTATAGTAAAAATTGTTTAAAAATTATGCAATAATGTTTATTTGAGAGTAAGTAAAGTCTACATAGGGGATCAAGACTGAAACCATAAAAAAATGCCACTTGGGATAACAAATCTAAAATAACTTGTCTGCTTGGTAGACTTATAATGGAGGAGCGTCACACATTTGATGAAAATAGAAAAATTTTAAGATTTTTATTGCTGAATTAAATTTATCTTAAAATCACAATAGTTAAGTACGACTCAAAATGTATTTAATGAGTTGCTTTCTCTTTTTCTTTCATCATCAATAGGGTGACAAACATCCAAAGTGAGACACACGCTGTTCTTTCTGAAGACAATAAACCAAAACATTTTTCTAGAAGCACAAAAATATGAAATTGTTGTGCTGAAAAATATAAAATAGGACACTGTAGACCTTTCTTTCAAAAAAGTAAATGTGAGACCCTTTTAGGCTTTGGATCTACAATATACTACAAATCCCTATTCTACAAAAAATCTGACTATGTTATTACATTGACATACATATATTTTTGTAAAGTTCAAAGAATTTCTTTTGCATTTTTTTTTTTTTTTTTCAAAAAAAAAAAAGTTTTAATTCTGGTTCACAGGAACTTTTAACTGAGAACTTTGGCCAATACGTTTGAACACCAAAGCTTCAACACATACAGTGGTGGGTTCTGGGTGGGGATTTCAAATAATTATCTCACCTTGGGCACCAGGATCCCTAGAACCAGCTCTGAACGAGATAATCAAAGTACAGTACCACCTCCTCTGCAGTGGTAACCGTAGTATTAGAGTTCGGGCTCAAACTTTTCATTTCTACTCAGCTCATGCACGCGTCCGAGCACGTGCGTGCGAGGGTTTCCCCTATGCTGCACGTTCACGTGCACGCAGCTTTTTCTAATACCCCCCCGCCCCCACTTCCACTAGACCATCTGAGTCCACGCGAGGGAGTGACAGAGAGAGAAAGAGAGCGAGAGACAGAGAGAGCACGAGCTTCCGCCTTTACACTCGCAGAGACAAAAAGCGTTACTACACTCAGAGAGGAGTCGAGCAACGGATGATAACAGACACCAAACCCCCTCCCAAAAAACTGCTGTCCATCCACAGGACCCGCAGCAGTCCGGGACGGCTTTCGTGGTTCAGGCGGCTGGAGAAACAAGCGGATGCTCTTCGTCGCGAAAGCCTAATTTTCCTCTTTTTTTTTTTTTTTTAAAGTGGAGGTGGGTCTTTTTTTTTATGTGTGCGCGAAGAGGTGGAGGAGCAAAAACAGAAAACCGGCGAGTGCGTCTAACAAAGTTGCTTCGTGACAAGTGAAAACAAAGATGGTGCACGACGGCTGGTTTCTTTGGATGTTTCACACACAGAGATATTGCATCTGCTCGATTTAACACACAAAAAAAAGTATCCCGGAGGAGACCCGGCGGAGACGGGACGGGGTGGAGGTAAGACAGCAACCCGGGCGACTGTGACATGCGTTCGCACGTCATTATTTTTGAACATTGCATCTGGATTGTTGTTTATTACATTTTGTTAGCACTAACTGCACTTAGCGCCGTGGCAGAGTTAGACCCTTCAGGAACACAGGCGTAAACATTAGTTAAGATGGTGGGAAAGTGAAAGAATGTGCGGAATTTTAAGCGATCCTTGTGGAAATGTCTTACACAAGCTGCCTCATGAACATTTCTTTGAAGATACACACGTCTTTTGGAGATGCGCCACCGCAGTGCAAAGAGCAGCGGCATGTTTGTTGATCTGTGCACATTTTCACATTTTCCTTGTTAAAGTTGGATCTGCATTCACTTAACATTCAGTCATTTTGCATATATATCAGGCTACTTAAGCTCCTTAAATCCTCATGAAATGCAGCATAAGATGCAGTTTAAATTGACAATTTTCTTATTCTATGTAATATAAGTACTAAGTGTTTTTTGCTAAATTTTACACTTGAATATTTTAACCTATCACTCATAATGAAAAAAAGCATTCAGTAAGTACTTTTTTTCTATTAAACTGCTGATAAAATAGTGCAAATTATGCAAAGTAGGTTTTTGGAAGATTTATCGCATTTAAAATAATAATAATAAAATAAAGATAAGCACATGAATACTTTTCATTTTAGAGGAAAATAAACTTAAATATTACTGCTTATTAATATGATTATTATTCCCCAAGTATGCGCCAAATTGTTTTCCATTTGAACTCAAGCCCTTTTATCGTGAGCTTTAGATGACAGGATGGCAGGATTAGAGGGAAATGAGGATGAAATTAATGATGGATTTCTTTCTTTTGTAATATTTATGTGCTAACTACCGTGCAAGGTAAATTGAGTGCACTTAGTTAAATATTTACAAATTAAGAAATACAGATGCACCACCAACCTATGCATGAGTTTAATACAAATTAGAGAGAATGATGCTATTGTAATTCATCCCTTGTCTGTTGGATTCAAATGACCTATTTCAAAAAAACCTGCAACCTCTATTTTTTTATTATTACATGTTATAGTCCTCCGAGTTAAAAATCAGTTTTATGATCAGAAAGTATCATCCTGTATTGACCAGGAAAAGCCTGACTGGCTCATCTCTACTAACAAGCACTCGTCAAAGTCACCAATAAAACACCCACAAACAAAACGCATGAGTTGGTGTGAAAGCGTTACACAGCATATAATGCATGCTGTCTCCCCGCTGCTGTCCTTACTTCACTTTTTAAAAACCTCTCCACCAGCTGATTGTTGTATGCATAACTTGCCCACTCGTGTAGGCAAGCGATCGGAACGTAGTCCCACTCGCTCTGACGAGGAAGGCCGAGCTGAAGCACAAATAACACTGAAGGACCTGACTGAGATGCACTAAAGTTAGCACAAGTCTACCTGTGGCCTTGAAGCTTGACTCATCTGTGCGATGTTAAAGGCATGGCCCGGGTGTTTGTTTGCCTTTCTGTTTAATCGCTGTTGCCGTTGGACCTTTGCCAGCGCGATAAAAGAAAACGCTCAGATCGCAACAGGATTTGCATGTTTTTGTGCAGGCATAATGAAGTTGTGACGGATGGATCAAAATACACGGCGCTGTCTCTTTTAAAGTCTTTGTCCCTTCGTTCCTGTGTAAAAGAAAATGTTAAGTTTTAGTGGATTGAAGAGGTTGTTGGTACCCTCTGATTTCATCCAGTACATCTCTGGATGGGTGATTAACTGCTGAGTCAAAGCAAAGGTTGGGTTTGGGTTTTAGGGGCTCAATGTTGTTGTTTTTTTTTTGTGAAGAATTTGGCTATAAAAAAAGAAAAAGACTGAGCTTTTCTCTAGACTGCAAAGACCACGTGCCCCACACAGTGTGAAATTGGTCCTTGGTGCCCAGTGCTGCTTCATTACACTCCCTCTGTTTGACAGAAAGTAAATCTGCTCCTTCTGCATGAGGGGTTCAGAACAGACAACAGAACCAAAATAACTCTTACACACCTCTCTTTACAACTTCTCACTCTCACTTATTCTTTTTTATTATTTACTTGTTTTCACTAACACTTTATAACCATTCGTACAAACAAAGCAAGAATTTATTACATTATGTGTGATGTTAAAGAAGAGAAAGAAAGATAAAAAACAGCGGTGATGGTTATTAAGCCACTTTCTAGTCAAGAGGGGCCCTATCAGATTGTCTTTTCAGTTTGTTTCTAAGTGCGTCACTACCCAATAAGGAAATCCCTTATTTACCCCACGGTTTGTGACCTGATGTTTTTACTTATCTGGAATCAAAACGTATTATTGAGGCTGCTTTCCGTCAGCTCTGCGCATGACAAGAAGAACTGGTTGCTTCAGTGAGCCCCCGAGAACCAGAATGCAAAAGATTCGAAAAAAGCTCTTGATTTGCTGAGATAACGGCTTCAGTTTAGTTTCTCTGAGTGTGCCGACAAATAAAGCAGAGTGGAAAAATAGACGGCGGTGTGATTAAAGTCTGATAAAACATTGACTGTAGAAAGAAATATCCTTGAAACCAGTGTTTTTGAACACAAAGACTTACGACTCGGCAGAAACAGTTAATCATAATCACTCATCTGCCAGATACTGTGGATGTTTTAGTGCTTCACTGAAGCGCTCTTGAGTTGAAGCATGATATCTCTAACAAGTAGTTGGCAAATAAGGCGAAGCACTAAGCAGGTTTTCTGCAGCTGACCATCTGCGCAAGGATTGCCAGTCTTCAACTCATGTTGCTCAGTCAAGCTGATTTGCATAGCTTGTTTCAAAGCGGGATATGATAAAACGAGCTATTATGCCGTGTTTAAACTGACCAGTGCAGAAGTAAAACTGTAGTGTGCCACAGTTCACCCCTAATTGGGGTTAACTCATGTCTTACTTTGGTTGCAAAAGAGCAGAGGTTGATATTTATCAACCTCTGCTCTTTTGTAGGTAATTTTACCTACAAAGAAAACAAACACAAAAAACAAAGCTGCACAAAATTTTAGTCTGTGTGATTTTTTTGTTAAAGAAGTGTTGCTTTTGTTAGTTTTTACGGGTTTATGGCTGCATCACTGCATCTTAAGGAGTACTTTGCTCTCGTTTTTTTCTTCCTCCCTTTCATCATTGCAGCAACCTTTCCTGCAACGATACTTTAAAGCAGCTAAGAAGTTGGAAAAGAGCAAGACATCTGATTCTCAATTGTAATTTGGAAAATCGTGGTATTCATATAAAAACAAAACTATGAATGCCATAAAAACTAATGCACACTTTGCATTAGCTATGAAAACTTATTACATTTTTTGATTTAAACTGTTATTCTCACTTCTGCTAAAATTATACAATATATTAACTTTATTAGATATATGACTCTTAGTGATGCACCTATTGAGCTTTTTCCGTCTGATACTGATAGCTGCTTTTCTTGACTGCTGACCTGTAACACATATACAACAAAAAAGTGCTTTGCACTTTGTTTTCTTTTTTTAAAAATACAAATACATGCGTCAATGCGTGAGCTGTTTGTTGATGAATTTATACAAAGAAATTACTGGATGTTCTTGATTTTGATGCATTTATTGAATAAGAAAAAAACTTTTTTTGATCAGTGATGAGAACCAGCCGTTTTTTGTTTTCTTTCAGTCATCTGACTGGTTTTATTGTCATTCAAATGATTTAATTTTAAGAGTATTCACTTAAACATGTGATCTGTTTTTTAGTTATGCGTGTCCAAGACTATTATCCGTAACATTTATTTACTTTTCTCCAACTCTGATACTCCCTCTTATGTAAGAATAAACATCTGTTAAATTTACTTGTAGTTTCCTATTGCACATAATATTAATGTTTTTCTTTTCCAATTCCAAAGAGCCAAAAAACTAACTTCAGCATTTTTTTCTAATACTTTATTTTTAGTATTTTAATCCATTGGGATAGAATGAAGGAAACCTTTTGTGGTTTTGTAACTTTTTAAAACGTAAGGATATATTGATAGCAACAAATAACTCATCAGTAATAGTTTTCACATTTTCTTTTTTTTTATTGATAGGACAATTCGTCCTTCTGCTGAAGTAAAAGACGTTTTGTGCTGTAGAATTTGTTCCCTGATTAAACTCTGTCTGCTCCTTAAATTCCCCTTCTCTCTATTCAATTTTTTAATTTACAGATTAAATAACGTGATTCAATTTTTGAACAACAGCGTCACATGAATAATGTTTTTTATTTGTGACGCACTTCACAATGACTCCCACTACTTGTAAACAGAACTTTTCTAGAGACACTTGCTTCAGGTGGGAACATTTGCAAGAACTTAACAGCACGTAGTAAGCTCATCTGGCTTTTTCTCTTTGTTTTCAGCAGCGGGGACCGGTTTTCCTGCTGCCGATCTTCTGTTGCTGCTTCTTCGTGGATGCAGACAAAACCCTGAGAGCTGTTTGGCGCGGCAGGCATCCCTGCAGCTTCAGGGGACTTTGTCAGATGTGTACCCACCACACAAAGCCCCTGGCCTGGCCGTGGGGATGGCAGCCTCTGCCTTGAACCTGAACGGCCTTGGAGTCATGAACAGGTACAACGACTTTGATAAAAATCAGTTATTTCCACAAGTTTTGTTACTATGCTACGTAAGAAACTGTTAGACCAAAGTGGTGAGATTGATCTTACTTATTGAAAGTGGTTTTTTTTTGATAATATCTCCGCATGATGTTCGTTAATGACTTATGTTTCCCTCCTCTCTACAGCAGCAACCAGTTTCACTCCCAGACAGGGTCCTCCAACGCCACCTCTAGAACAAACACCAGCCCAGTGGGCCGACCTGTGCTGCCGGTTCCAGATCGGAGCACCTACTGTCCGTTACTGGGGGGAAGCCTCTACAGCCCAACAAGTCCTAAGGTAGCAACAGCACCACGTCCAGGCAATCTGGAGACATTTCTTTATATTTCTAACCAGCTCCTCTGAAGTGAATTTAGAAACATACGCTGTTAACTTTAGAGAGTGGACCACCATATTTTGTATGTATCTGGGGTCTTTGGATTACTTCTAGTCTTTAAGTAACTTTTAATCTTCGGTTTTTGTGACTCGGTGGAGACGATGGTGTGTGGCTTTGTTAGCTTGTGGTTAGATTTAAAACATTATTGTATTACGTCTTTTGGGCTAAGTGTGGACAATTGATTCTGTTCAGTTTCTTATTAAAGTTTAATTTTGCTTGGTAAAAATCTCTTCTATAATAACGTAGAAAACGTTTTCCTATTGTCATAATACATCTATTGAATAAAACACGCAGCAGGAGTAGAATAGTATATATTAAGTAGATATTATGTCTGCAAGAATAAAAAGAGACAAAGTGTATTGAAGTTTCGGGGCAACTTAAGAATACTTTCTTTTGGTTTTTCAAAAACAGAGTCAGAGTCACAAACCACAAGCTGAAGTTTCTGTAACCTGCGTAGGATTATTTAAGTTTGGCCGGTCCAAAAAGCAGCGTTTTGATACATTTTTCTTCAACTCGGCACCTTTAATAAGAAAATACTTGCTATCATCTTTGATTGTGTTTAAATTTATTTCAAGGCATTGTATTCTTTCTTATGAATAGCGCAGCACTTTATTTTGTTGTAATTTATTCTCAATTTATGCAAAAACAGTATGTGTTCACCATTTTGTAAAAATAAATCATTTTTAAGTATTCTTTTTCCATATAGCACCACAGCAGCACTTTTGTTTTAATCCTGGGTGGAAATATTCTTTGGATTTGGAAAATGAGATAGTTATTTGCAAAAAATAATACCTGCTCTGGAAAGCACATAATAGTCAAAACTATTTCCAACCCTGGAGTTTCCCTCCCTGGAGTTTAGCTCAGAAGTCAAAGCTAAACAGCTGCAAACATGAATAAATCTGTCACAAATGCGTCAAAATAACTCCACATTATTATGAATTATTAATGGTGGCTACTAACGTCCTGTCTTCCTTCCCTTAGACGAGCCCCCGATCTCTTAGCCAAGCCTTTGTCTTTCCCCCTCCTCCAAATTTGCTCTCCCCCTTCGACACAACTCGCCCTCGCTCCCCCTCGCCACGAAGCCCGGAGCGCCTGGGAGTCAATGTGGGCCAGCGCATCCGACGCCTGAGCGGTGAAGACAGAGGGGAGGGAGACGGGCAGGAGGAGACGGGAGGAGGGACGAGAGGCGGCGAGGCGCGAGACGAGAGGAAACGTCAGGAACATCTGCTCCGGATCCACAGAGAGCTGCAAAACGTTGAGGTGATTTTATCTACTTTCTAACGGAAATTTATCTTTATATAGTCATCTGTGCAACTCTTTATTTACATCTGATTATGCGAAGATTTTCAGCAATGGATGAGAACTTGGAGGAATTTACTTCTTCTTTTTTTTTAAGTCGATTGAATAACAGGGTTTGTAAGAGATTTGTAGCAGAATATGCTCCATTTTCTAACAAGATTAAACTTTCCTTAAGGGAGTAAAGTTAATTTTGAAGATCTGTTGAGCTAAGGTTTGTTAAATATGTAATTTTTTTCTCTATTTATTGGAAAACAAATAGCTAATTGTGGTGTCTTTACTTTCTGAGTCATTCTACTTTCCCATTACATTGCTGGAAAAATATAATTTAAACTGATATTTTAACATACTAAACAATTAAAAGGTTTTCTAAACGTTGTATTAAGTATAAAACTAACATTTACTGCATATGTATGGCCTTAACTTGGCTTGAAATGCTTAGTTTTATTTTGAATAATGATGTCTTTACCTGTTCACTCTATAGTGGGAAATGAGTTTATATGCAGCATCATCCCATCAGGTCATGGAGACAAGTTCCTGTTGATGTAGAAATTAGTGAGCCGTAGTGATTCCAAATACAATTAGTTTGCTTATATTTATACTGGATTTATTGTTAGACAATTAAAAATGATTGGAATCATAATAAATGTTCAAAACAAATACTCCTTTATTATTCCTGTCTTTTAGGTCAGGGGGAAAGTGGGCATCTTCGAGGCCCACATTTCCGGGATCCGCGCCCAGGTCCTCAACAGTGAACTCCAACGCAGTCCTCGGACGACAAGACGAGCGACTAGCCAGTCCTTTTCACCTCCCAGCCAAGGAAACACACTTCTCGAATATCCAATGACCCACCCACAAGTGACTAAAGTACCTTGTGTGACCCAAAATGGCAGAGAGGTGGAGGAAGTAATGACGGAAAGACTAAAGAAGGAAGGTGGAATGGATGAGGGCGAGAAGAACAGCAATGCTGGGAAGTCGAACACAGAGAACAAGACACTGATTGATCAAAATGACTGCCATTCACAAACGTTACAAGCAACATTACAAACTCCTTATGGAGATAAACGGATTATTTGTTGTTCGCCTGAGACATCAGAAAAACATTCAGCTACAGATGAGGAGAGTACGGAAAAACTGAGAGAAAGGGAGGAGGAAAAAGTTAGAAAGGAGGTAGAAAACAGAGAAATGGAGCGAGACGAGCGAGAATGGACAAACAGAGAAAATAAAGATGAGCAGGAGGATCAGTGGGATTCAAAAGTGCTGATTCAGACCGAAGGAAAAAGGTTTATCGATATCTCCGAAGCCCCTGCTTTACCTCAAGGACATAACAGTAATAACGTGAAGCTGAGTTCGCTGAACGCACTTGATCAAACGTCCGACCATTTATCCTCCCTGCTCCCCTCCATCCCTGCAGTCATAATCACTGACCACGGTTTGGAGAGCCGGTCTCAAACTACCGACGGCTCCGGCTCGGAGCGGGGACTGTCGCGGTCCCCGAGCCCCAGCTCCAGCCCTGTTCCATACTCCTCATCTCGCCCCCTCAGGAAGCTGTCCTCCTCCTCCGCCTCCTCAGCCGGGTTCTCCTCGTCTTGGGAAGAGTCGGAGGATGATGTTTCCAGTGACACGGAGAAGGGAGACAATCTCCTGAATCCTGCACATCTCAGCTCTAAGCAGAAGGCGGTGAGTCGACCCAAAATCTGTTTTTGCTTTTGTCTTTGTCGGCTTGAACAAAAAGCTTGTCATTTACAGAGTTCCTTAAGGATTTCTTTTATTTTCATGAGAATAATGAGCTATTTTTGATTGCGCTTTAAATTTTGTAAAAAGATGAACTCTGTTGGATTAAGTTGGCTTTTTTAAGATCAGAGTAACATATCTTATCTCTAATTTCTCTTAATAATGACTTAAGCAGAGGTATATTGCTCTATTACTTTATGGTTTAAGTGTTGTATCTTTGTTTATTGAGGGATTACTTGGTTTCTGTAATCCCATCTGCAGGATCCAAAGTTTTGCAGCCAGGTTTCTAACTGGACCCAGAACAGAGACGGCTGCATAGTAGAAAAACAGACATTTACCCGGTGAAATAAGAGGAAGTTCTTTAGTTGATTCCATAGTGGAGGACACTATTTCTTTAAATGGATAATAGCTGTACAATCTTAGCAGATATTGATAAATAGTGTTAAAGTCTTTCTGCTTCAGGTTCTTTGCAAACCTAGGCCCCAGATTGCAAATCATGTCTCTAGCTATTATAAAAAATAAAAGGATTTGTATCTCAGTAACTTGGTTTGGTTGAAAAAGTTGCATCTGGCCACATCTCATTTGACTTTAACATCTTTATGCCCCAGTAGGATATTTTTTGCTGCATTAAGCAAAACGAGTGACATCAGTTATATTACTGGAATAAAGATTACATCAAGCATTTATTTATGTATTTAGCCAGTATTTATTGCAGTATGTGCAGTATTCATATTTGCCCAGTGATATTATGAGAATAGTAAATTTGCAATATATTGTAGTGAAACCTAATGCACTATTATTGGATGTGACATTTAATTATCTGATCTTCCTGGATGAGTAGAGGTGTGAAATCAACATTCAACAGATTATGCATTTGGTAAACTTCCACTGAATGCTTTTTGGAGCTTTTCTTAGGCGCAGATATTTGTGACAAAGTTGTTGAATCAACCCAGAAGGCAGAAACAGTGAGAATAATTATTACTGCAGTTATTTAGCAGCATGAGTCTGTTCATGTTCGTAGTTCACAGGTCACAGTTCCAATATTAACAGGTCCACATTGACTTATAATTATTTGTACTTCATTACATTATTGACCGGCTAACATACTGAATTTGCCGTTGCCTAACATTTGCAACCCTCCTTAAATGTGTTTTGTTCTCCCTTTGCTCACATAAATAGTGTTTACTAATGGTGAAACTCCCAAAAAAGTTGCTTATATTCACATATAAACAAAATGAGTAAAATACTGAGTGAATAAAGGCTTATTTAAAAGATTATCCTATTAACACTCAAGTGTTTTTGCTCTTTAAATTTATTCCATAGTCAAAAACACGCAGTAATAATTAATTACTACCAGATACTAAAAGTTGAAGTTACATTGGACAAAAGGTCCAATGTAACTTTTGTCCAATGTAACTTGGACAAAAGTTACATTGGACTTTTGATGTATTTTAATTTGTAAAATTAAAATACATCAAAGTGGATTATGCATAATTGTGATCATAAAGGCATTAAAATCTTTCTTTTTAAAAATAAAATCCTGGTTCATTCTAAACTTATTTAGCTGAGAAAAATTGCAATTATGTAAAAATCTGACATCATTGGCGCTGTTACTTCTGCTACTTATATGTACAAGGAAAGTTTACCATATCCATCCATCCATCCATCCATTTTCTTTACACCCTTGTCCCTTGGAGGGCTCGGGAGGGTTGCTGGTGCCTATCTCCAGCTAACGTTCTGGGCGAGAGGCCCTGGACAGGTCGCCAGTCTGTCGCAGGGCAACACAGAGACACACAGGACAAACAACCATGCACACACACATTCTCACCTAAGGAGAATTTAGACAGACCAATGAACCTGACAGTCATGTTTTTGGACTGTGGGAGGAAACCGGAGTACCCAGAGAAAACTCACGCATACACAGGGAGAACATGCAAACTCCATGCAGAAGACCAGAAAGGTTATGGGTTCGGGCCAAGAATCGAACCCAGAACCTTCTTGCTGCAAGGCAAAAGCTCTGTTTACCATATCTCTTGCCAAAAAATTATACAATTACGGTGAAAAAGAAAAAAAGCAAAACACAGTTGAATAGTTTGAATAGTTGTCATTAGTTCAAATTTTTACGTCCGTAAGAGTCAAGTTGAACGCAAGAAAAGAGACGTGCCACATATATCGGGTCGGTTTAAAAATGGTATACTAAACTATGCGGAGTTTGTCATGTAAGAACAAGCACCGATAATTTCTAAGTCCTCATAAAAATTGAGTTATGCTCATGAACGTGTTCATGCACAACACTGCTAATTAGTACTTGTGGCTGTTTCTTCTTTTGGAAGTGTAATTACCAAAAGTGCAATTGTCAGCCAACTATTTATTACCGACAGTTGTTAATATTCACTTTGAATTATTTGCATTTGACTGCAATGACAAAACTTTTTTTAAATTGAGTTTTATTCTACTTAACTAGAGGTATGCCGATCGATTGGTAATCGATCATAATCCGCTGATTTCTGTGAAATCGGTGATGATCGGGATCGGCGATCATTGGCTCTGTTGCTGAAACCGATCACCTGCATCTCATTTCCCAGCCTGTCTGTCCAGCTGGTCTCGTCTTTCCTTCACTCTGCGCAAACGCGCAGCAACAAATGCTAAACGATGTGTAACTATAACGCACTGAGTGAATGAGGAACTGAGCCACTTCTGCTCCACCTGGTAGTGACTCTCACACCAAACCTCTGCTTAAAGCTGCAGCATCTAACCTAAAAAATACATTT
>CAEGAF010011182.1:0-13855 GCA_903067075.1 Micropoecilia bifurca
AAAACAAGTTTTTGTCTAAATTAAGGTGAATTCATGGTTCCTTTTTCCACATAATGTAACGGTAGTGTTTATGATAAAAAATAAATAAATAATATTTATGTGATTGGTATCGGTGATTGGACCTCAGGGGTGATGGGTATCAGCAGAAAAAAACCCGATCGGCACATCCCTAATTTTTATTAGTTAAATATTTAGCTTTTATTAGTTGTAGCAGAAAATTGTTATTTTGTTTGCTGTAGTTAACTATAATAACCTTGATTTGTTTTGTTATCTCATGTCTGATAGGAAGAACTTACTCTCTGATGCGCACAGCAAAAGCCAGCTTGTTTTTTTCGGGCGGCAGAGGGGCCGGGGGCCTGTGCTCGTTCCTTCGAATGCGTGTCTCATCTCGGTGCTTTTTGTGGCTTTCTTTCAAGAAATCCTCCAAACGCTTGAAATTGAGTGGTTTGCCTTTCGTTACCTGGGAAACAGAACCAGGCAGGTGAGTGGTACAGCGGTGAAAGAAGAAAGTAGTCCAATATTTACATCAGCGTTAACTAATTTTTCAATTATCCTATAATCACAGAGTAGTAATGGAGGAGCCGTTTATATAATTTGCTGTTTATTAGCCGATGGCGTCTCTGCTTAGATATTTTTCTGTATAACTTCATATCCACAGTAGAACAGAGCACTACACAGTAACGACTTCACAACTAGGAAGCATCATTACGCTGTGCAACTAATCAACTCCACATCCCAGAGGCGTAGTTATTCAGTAGTTGGTATATAAGCGTGTTTCACCAGAACAACTTCACTATTGCAGATACAGCAGCTTGACTGACTTTTTAAAATCGACCTCAGGTGTCCATGTTTTAGTTGTTAGTGTGCTAACAATACTAAAATCTGACATCCTTCAATGAAACACCTCTTCATAATTCCTTACCTTTGGCACCGTCAGCTAAAGAAAGTCCCATCTCTGGACGTATTTAGCACGCTAGAGTGTCAAACGTCTAGCAGTATTTTGCTGTTTTATTCTTAGCCTTCAATATTTAGGTTGAAACAAATGAGTATCACTGAAAATATATTTTGTAAATATGAATCATATCTGAATTATCTTGGTTAAAGGCAGCTGCTTGTACTACGCCTTGCTTCAGCTAATGAGAAACAATTGCCTGCTGGAGGTGTTGAGTCAAAGTTTTTAATAATTAGAACCAATTGCTAACGTTTGGCTGTGAGAAGAAATGGAAGGCTTCTCTAGCATTTAGCCTAGCTACTTCATCGTTATTGACGGAGGTAAGTAGAATATTTTGCCAAACACTGTGGCGATTAAGGTCGAGACATCTTTGGCAGCAACAAAATGTCTTAAACTTTCCTCTTGCTGTCACTTTAATTGTTCCATATTTAGTAGCGTGGCCAACACAGACTGAACGGCTTCGTTCAGTTCCTCCGCTGCCGTTGCTAAACTACAACCACAGGCAGATTAGAATTCTAAAAATCAAAGTCATTGTTCATAACTTCTCCTGTTTCCCGATTGGCCCGGTAGAAAATCTACTCAAGAAATCGAGCTCAATGGGAGAATTCCAAGAGAGTCCACTGAAGGGAGATGAGAAACCAGCAGGATTGTGTACGAAGACAATGATCAGGTCAGTAATATCAATTGTTTGACAAGCATCATTCACCGGGTTTGAATTTTTCTCAATTCAAACATGGTTTGAGAACTGTTATTGCTCCATTAAGCCAGGAAACCGAGTAATCTTTCCACTCACCTTTCTTTTCTCTTGGAGTGCAAGTTTGGCTTGAGTGGCCTTGATGGCCTGGTATGTTTTCCTCTTCTTAAGAAGATACTCTGGAACTAACTTGATCACCTTCTTTGACCTGGAATGATCAAAAAAGATAAAAGTTAAATACAAAACAGGACGATATTCCCTGTCACTATATCAGTTTGTTTGTCATGCTTCTATTGGCTGTCGTTTCTGCTCCAGTCGTTTGATTGGTGAATACGCTGTTACAGGGGAGCCTCTTCCTCCTGCCTCCACGCAGCCAAGCACACACAGACTTTAGTGAAAGCTTTCAAACCAGAGGAACGCCTGATGGAGGAACTTCTGTTGAAGGTAAAGTTAGACTTGTCCAACTTCTGTGTGAAATTTCTAGATTAGTGATCATATCCAGTTTTTGCCTTGTATAAAAGATTTAAACTGACATTTGTACTGTGTGCAGACAGAAAGTGAACCAAGTTAGTCTGTTTCTCACCATATAATTCTCATGATGGTATACACGCATTGTATCCTCTGGAAAGTTTTATAACTTTGCTCGTTCATAGTATAACATAGAGCTAATCCAATGCAAACTTGTCATAACTATTTCTTTAGCTAGAGGACTGCTTTTCTGATTCGAGCCCTCTCGTTCTCCTTTCTTTCTGAGAAACTTATAGTATAGTTAGGCATGTAGCATTACTGGAACTATGCGACAATTTGTGCCATCTCAAAATTATTAAGCTGTCTGAAAGCTGAAGAGTCGAGCTTCATAGTCAACATGTTATTCTGGAAATTTCAGAAAACCAGGACAGAATTATTGTGCAATGGTTAAGGAAAGATTCTAGAAAAGTTATATTCAGATGTTTAAGACATGTTTCCATTACTGTAAGGTATTGTACATCATGTAAAGCAGGGCCCTATGTAAGATGGTTCAGAATCCTCAAAGGTTCCTAAAATGTGCTTGTTTTGATGAACATTTTCATCAACGCCATGTTTAATAGACTTTGTAAGGAAGGGCAAAACAATGTAGTTAAGAGTTCAAACTTTAAGCAGTCTGGGTTTAAGATTTTAACTAGAACATTTAAAATGTCTGAGATGATTATTGTCTTGGTAATCATCTGTAAGTTCAGTCTCAAAATTTTTAGCTTTTTATCTTTAGGAAAAAATAGTGTCAGAAGTACCGTTTAACAAAAACAATATTATGATTTTTTTTGATAACTACCCGACCGACACAAATTATGCAACACTAATCGCGATCACATTATAGCTAGTATAAAGCGAGAATTAATTTATTTTCCTCAGGATATTTAGAAAATGTCGCACCCGAGTGGCATATGGTGCGATTTAAAATTAGAAGCCATATTTATTGATTTTAAGCATCATCTACCATAAATAATTATTTTTTTAACCACTTAGTCCAGCGAACACTGTTCGTAAGGGTGCAGAATAGCGAAAACTTCAAAACAAAACCCAGGATGGATTTAGATATAAAACACAACTAATACTTACTCGTTGTCGGCCATGCTTGCATACTTCTTCCTCTTCTCTTCTATTATGGCGGATCGCAAGCAACTTTAAGGTGCATACCGCCACCTACTGTACACAAGCGTCTTCTTATTCTTCTTCTTTAGGTTTTAACGGCAGCTTGCATCCATTTACGTTGCACTACTGCCCTCTATTGACTCCTACCATCTATACCTCAAATTCTCTTAAAGATCCCAGTGTTTTTAAAAAAACGAAAAATCTTCTTTTTCCCCTCAATCCTATTCAGCTGGTCGATCACCTTGTCAAATTTCAATTTCCTACCAACACCTAATTCCGTTTTTAATAATCTTCTTTGGCTTGCATATTTTCTACATTTATTCAAAACATGTTCCACTGTTTCTACATCATCACACCAACTACATAAACCCAGTAAGGTGTTTCCCCATCTTAAAAAGATTTCCATTTAAGAAACTATGCCCTGTTCTTATTCTATTTATAATGATCTCCTCCCTCCTGTTTATTCCTGTGATCCTTACTACATCAACTGTATTTTGTATCCTATATAAATGTCTTCCATTTATTTCATTTACCTCCTTCCAAATCTTATTATATAAAATTCATAATTTATTTAAAACTTCCTCACTTACATGTCTTAACATAACACACTTCATCTTTACCTGGAGCACTATTCCTAGTTCTATCCAAAGCTCTTTTCAGCTCTCCAATAGAGAAAGGATAATTAATCAGATCATTATTATTCTCCTTACTTAAGATTCCATAATTTTTTTTAGTTCTCTCCCTTCCCTCCATTTCATTAACTGATCATTTTTTCCATATTAGCCTTTTCCTTGTCAGTTACAGATAGATATAATTTTTATTTAGTATAGGATAACTCCATTCCCTTCTATCTCCTCCCATTTTTTGATCATCCCCCAAACATCCCCTAGTTTTGTACTACTAACCAATTGTGTCACAGAAACCTCTCCAAAATTCTCTTTTTGTGTTTCTTATTGTTCTCCTGACTTTTGCTTGTGACTTTTTAAATTCAATTAGATGTTGAAAATTATGAGACCTTTTAACCAATTTAAATGCTTTATTTCTTTCTCCAACTGCTTTTCTACACTTCATTCTACCATCAAACCAACTTTCTCCTATTTTTCCCTGATGTTTTTGGAATAGACTCCTCAGCAGCAGCTAAAATACCTTGACTGATCTTTCGGTTCATACTTTCAATACTCAGATCATTTTGAACATTTAAAATTTTCCTATTACATAAGTTATAAAATTCCTCCCAATTTGCTTTCTCAAATATCCACTTTCCTCCTATCATTTCAGTACTATGTACCTGACCCAACCTTATTTTGCTGACTATAATGTAGTGATCACTACCAAATGACTTATTTTTAAGTTGCCAATTGTTACAACCCCACCCTAAAATCCCTAAAGTAAATTCTGGCACCGGGTTTAACATAAAACAAAGAGTAATCCAAACAGTTGATGAGTAACAAAAATATAATTTATTTTACAATTCTGCTAAAACTACAAGAAGAAAGAAAAACACAGGGGAACTTAATGCTTCAGGGTCTCCAAGGCCAAAATAATAAACAAAACATCCCCTTATAACTATAAAATAAAACAATCACTTTCTAGAGAACTAAAAGAAAATATAAAACCTAAACTCCCTTACTTATCAAAAAACAGGAGAAAACAGTTCACAACAAAAATGGCAGAGAACCCCTACCAGCTTCCACCTCTGAACAAAAACACGTCTTGGACAATCGTTCAAAGTTGCTCACAGCAAGCTCAGATCACTTCACACACAAAGTCAGCTCTCAACAGGATCACAGATCAAGGCCCAGGACAAACAGAAGGAGGGATCCGGCATCTCCAGCTTGCTGTTTCTTATAGTAGTGTACTGGGCTGACGAGCCCCAACACACTTCACCTGCAGCAATCAGGCAGAACTGAAACAAAAAACATGGAGCTCTCTCAAAAAGAGAGCCCCTAGAGGTCAGTGACCGTAAACCAATCACATAGTGCAGCTAAACAGAAACAAATGTCAAATCTAGTACAGATTCCTTACCTGAATTTATGTCAATTCTTGTCTTCTTACCATTATTCAAGCAAACCAGATTATTACTATCTAGAAAATCTTCTAAAATGTTCCCATTATAATCTATTTTTCCACTACCCCATAATGAATGATGTGCATTAAAATCTCCACACCAAATAACATTTCCTTTCATATCTATCTCGTCAAGTTGACTTAACTCAAGCTTTTTACGAGGATTATAAAAATTTAAAATCAACATTTTCTTCTCTTCCATCCATATTTCAGTTGCAACATACTCCAAATCTCCTTTCCTTCCATTAATTTTATGCGGAATACCTTCCTTAATCAGAGAAAGACACCCTCCCCCATTTCCTTCTTTTCTATCATATCCAACTGCAATATATCCATCCATTTTGAAATCCAAACAAGGCCTCAGTTTTCTGCAAAACAAATTATATCAGGTTTTTCTTTAAATTCATAAATAAACTGTTTAAAATCTTGCCCATTTGCCAAAAGACTCCTTGCATTCCATTGTAAAATTGAGACTATCCTTCTTGACTTCCATGACTACACAGTTCTCCCCTTATGTCTTCCCACCAAATATTCTTTAAGTCCAAGCTGTGGCATGCTGCCTTCACAATAATCTGAATCCTTTCCGTTTTTGATTTCACGACCGATGTTGCATTTATAACTCCTGCAATAAAAGTTACCATTTTCTTTTTTCCCTTTTCTATTTTCTTTTTAACTTTGCCCTAATTTTTCAGATTACTTGCTTTTCTCCTGTTAAATATTTCCCATTTTGTTTCTCTGTCTCAACTACTTAATACGCTTCTGCATATGTTACTTTCTGCGTAACTTTCGTTTTCTGTCTAATTGTTTGTCGTTTCATTACTTCGCATCCCCAAAAAGCTACACTATGCTCTCCTCCACAACTACAGCACTTTGGTTTAACTCCAACTCCACATTTACCATATTCATGGTCTCCAGAACATCGGGCACATCTCCTTTTTCCTTTACACACTTTTGCAGTATGGTCAAATTCCTGACAGTTGAAGCACCTCACTGGTTTGGGGACGTATTTCCTGACACTAAATCTTATCAAGCCATAGAAAACCTCTCTTGGCATTTCTTTTGTTTCAAATTCCAACAACACAGTTTCTGTTTCATTCTTCTCCTTGTCATTTTTCGAGCTCCTTTATTTTCCTTGTTTCTTTCTTTCAAATTCTCAACTAAATCCTTCATGTTAACACTCAACGGCACACCTGTAATAATTCCTTTGTTTTCATTATTTCTTTTTTCACCCACTTTAACAACTGCTCTGACTTTAACTTTAAACACCCATCCAAGCTTTTTCGCCTTTTCAACGTGCCCTTCCGAATTGTATCCAACCAAAAGATTTCCGTCTCTCAGTATTTTAGCATGTTTAATTTCCCCAACATGTGTTTTAAGTGCTTTTGTTAGCCTAAGTGTATCAATCTTCTTGACTTCTTCTCCTTCATCAAATCTTATTATAATGTTCAGGTTTTGTCTTTTTTTTAAAGTCTTTATTAGTAATCTTTAAAGCAGTAGCATTTTACACCAACGAAAGAATAAAACAAACAGGTAACAGCAAAAATATATACAATTAAATAGCATGGTGAAAAAAAATGCCAGGGGGAATTTAAATAAAAACAAAGAGAAACAGTGTCAAGAAGGCGATTTGGAGAGAGTTAAAGAATATTACATTTGCGTAACAAATGTACAGTTTTTATGGCTTTTACTTTATCAGAAGACTCAATGAGATTGATGTACATATTCAATTCTTTAATAAAGATAGAGAATAAAGGTTTGCTATGGCTAAACTTGTTTTTATGTATAAAAAATTTAGCAAGAAGTAAAATAAGGTTGATAACAAAAAAAGACTCCCAGTTCTTGTTCTTCTTGTCAAAAGCAGTAAATCCAAGGATAATAGATTCAAAATTGAGAAGAGTTTGTGGGGAAATAGAAACAATAAGGATCTTAATATCATCCCAAAGTTTTTTGGTGAAGTCACAGGTCCAAAACAGATGATACATGTCTTCAGTTTGAGTAGCACAAAAAGAGCACAATGTGTCAATATCTTTCTTGAATTTAGACATATATTGTTTAGTTGGGTAACAGCTGTGGACAAGCTTATAAGATACTTCTTTAACCTTGTTAGTAACAAGGTGTTCGACTTTGGTATTCTGATTTATTTCACACAATAAAATGGAAATTAATTATTTAAAAATCATACATTGTATTTTCTGATTTTTGTTTTAGATTCCATCACTCACAGTTGAAGAGAACCTATGATAAAAACTACAGTCTTCTACAAGCTTTGCAAGTGGGAAAACCTGAAAAATCAACAGTGTATCAAATACTTGTTCTCCCCACTGTACGTTATCTGCAATATTTAACAACATGTTACAAAAAAATAGTTTATTTAATGTTTAATTACACAAGGACTCAAACCCAGGTTCCACCCAGCAGTGAAGACTACATCATCTTGCAGTCATTTAATGTAAACCTAATATTATTCCTAATTCCATTAAGAATCTATTGCTAAAAAAACTCATAAAAAATATTGCTAATATCTAACAGCATTATTTCCCAGACCATCCATTACAACCTTGTACTGGTCAGAGACAATCCTCTAAGTTTTCACTTCATTCAGCAGGAAAAAAATGTTCAAGTATACAACTAAGTTATATAAAAAGAATAATTATCAGCTAAAACAGGGTGGAATGCAGCATCTGACATTCTGTATGAATACTGTAATGTACACACACCTCTTTCCTCTCCCTCATTCAGCAGCTAAATTTAAAGGGGAATAAATAGATAAAAAAAAACAACACACACACACACACACACACACACACACACAAACACACACACACACACACACACACACACACACACACACACACACACACACACACACACACACACACACACACACACAAGCTAGCATTTGAGTCTTTCCTCTCTAGTTTAAGAAAGGTTCCTATACTCTCGTTCACCTCTATCTGCCGTGTATGTTGTGGATGAGCCGTTCAGAAGAGGCGGCCTGAGTCCCATGAACCATTCTGTATAGGTGCTTAGCTTCATCCTCCCAGTGTCTGCATATGACCCGCCTTGCTGTAGAAAGGCTGCTTTTATCCATTGGCTTTTTTTGTTCCTATTTTGCCCTTATAATTCAAGGAGTTAAGGAATCCCAGTTTAGGTGTCAAGACCAACGGTGCTTGTTCCCATCTGCCAATAAGAAATTGGGTTCCAATAAGTATTGGAGTTATATATTTTACCTCTAAATAATTTAACTGGTGTCTGTTCAGAATTTTGAACTGGGATGAACCTCATTACTGAACAATTCTTAGCTGTAATGCGGAATGCCGTCCAGTGGGTGATGCTGTCGAGCCACGTTTGACAAAAAACCTTTTCAGCTTTTTATTGCCATGGTGATGATGACTCGGTGTTCCTATAGTTAACCTGAGAGGAAACACCGCGCGGGGGTCCGACTCGGGATGAGCCGTTTAGTCTCCAGGGAACAATCAAAGCCCTCCTTTAAATAGACTGTGGTTGATGGGACTTAGCAGCGTGAACCGGTGCTTGGGGACTCAGAGCGTCGCTACAGTCAACATCTGTCTGATGGGAAGCGGCTCATTACTGGATCTGTGAGCAGCAGATGGATGGAGGCGCCATGCTGCTCTAGCTGGAGGACGAGAGCGGACGCTTCAAAACACTCAAGATCCGATGCATTAACACACCGATACGATACACTCCTAAACCTCTGAGAAAAAACACGGCTACCCTGAAGTAACAGATACACGAAATAGAAAACACTCCTGACGTTTTGCCTCTGTGCAGAAGGAACAAACAGAATGTTTGAGGTGATTCAGACTTTTGGGAAACTTAAAAAAAAAGATCAAAGCACGTGCTGAGATGAATTATTGCTACCGTGAAAAAAAATAAAATAAAAATAATAACCCAGGAAAAGTCTACCCTGTGTCACATACAGGCGTGTTTGGGTTTTGGTTTTTGTTTGATGATATTTCTTGTGGGTTATTCATATATGCCAAAAATAATGTAAGTAGCTGAAGATAGACAACAACACCAGTAGCCTACAAGTTACTCGTTAACAAGCGTAAGGTGCCTTATTCTCATTCATATTCATCTTTTAGCTACTTTACCTGCATCCAACAGCTTTACTCAACTCAGTCGGTTAGTTTGGCGGAAAAACTGTGAAAAGTTCTTAGCGTTTTGGTGGTTTGCTGCCATGATTCTAACACACCTGTGTATCTGTACAGTAGCAGCAGGTCTCCTTCACTCCCACAGGTGTAAACCCAGCGCGCGAGTCGTAGCGCTCTTGTTGCGTTTGAAGGCGACTCGGAAAATCAGAAAATTATGACATGTTAACAACGAATTAAACAGTTTTAACTTCTGATAAAAGTGACAGAGGACACATATATGGGAAGTGCAGCGATCATGTTTTCTTTGTTTTTTTCCATCCAGACGGCTTTCCGCGCCCCTCCTGCAATGGCACGGCCCCCCAGTTTGGAAACCTCTGCCCTAGTGAATGTTTGATCATTAGTGTACTCCAGTTCATGATTTATTGATTTTGAAATTAGCTGACAGTTATTTCAGTATTCCATTAATCCTGATGAATTGCTTCAGCCCTGTTGTTTGTAATTGTTTCTTGTGTTTAGCTTCATTGTTTATCCTGGTGTTCTGTCTTCTGCGTACTTGCGTTCATTTTTTTAAAACTCTCAGGCCTGTTTTTCTTCTTGATTCCTTTTAGTCTCAGTTCATATTTGTTAGTCTCCTCCCCCATTTCCATTCCATTGCGTTCACATTCACCAGATACTGAACTCTTCATCCGATCTGTGTGTCACCATCACACTCCTGCTGCTCACCTGTCTCTCCTTCCGTTTCTGCTCCTCAGATTCTGGTGGATTCCTCACTTCCATGCAGTGATCTATAGCAGCGTTTCCATTACAGTTATTGGCAAAACTTTTTTCAGTGTTTCATTGATGTCAAATAAGCACAATCTTGATATTGCAGTGTGTTTCCATTAAATAAACACAATGAAAATCACATATGAATAAATGTGTTATTGCAATAAGTCATTAAAAAACCTGCTGCCCCATCGTCCTCCAATCTGTCTTCTTCTTCCTCATGGTTTTAGCCAGTAGCAACATTCAGTTTTGATCATGTGAAAGTAGTCCTTCCATTGCAGTTTTGTGAAATAAACCAATTTCGATATGGCCAAAAAACACCCACCTCATCTCAGCGCCAAAACGTTTTAATCAAAAAACAATTTTTTTTCTAGAAATTCAAAAATAATTTATTTTTGTAATGTCAAATTGTGCAATTATATGATTGATGGAAACGCAGCTTTTGCCTGTTTCTGTGCTGTTTTTAATTTAAATTTCTTGACAGTGTTCATGCATGTGTGCAGGAGCATGATTGACAGCGCTAAGACCCTCCTCCTGACTCTGATTGGTTGTTTCTGACCTGCAGCAGTGTATTCCTGCAGATGGTAGTAGGATCACAGGGAGGATGTGGAAGAGCTCAATTTTTTTTTCACCAATCATCTGCCTCATGTTATACTGTCACCACACAGCGGCAGTTTTAACAAATGTGCAAACAAAAAATATTTCATAAAAGTTGCATACTGCAACTTTAATACTTTGGGTCAATTTTTTGTCACAGACATTGATAAAGCTGTTAAAATTTTACTGCTGGTTTTACTGCTATTTGCCTTTATGGTAAAATGTGAATGATTTAATTTACCAAACGTTTTCACCTGCTTCTAGATGTATATGTGGCCTAATCAAAACATTCCCGACCCTCTGAAAGGTAACCTCTCCCCAGCCGAGCTTGTTGAAGCAACTCCGGTCACTTCCTGTCACCGTCTGGGGCGAACGGGTTTCCTCCACAGTCACACTAAGCACCGGGAGCGTCTCTCCATCCCCAGCAGCCGTTTAGCAGAGGAGATTTTGGGAGACCCCGCTGATGACGAGGCCCCTCAATAAAGACGCCATCTGATCCCGATCAGCTCTGATCCGATGGCACCAGGCCTGTGTTAACAAACGCTTTGCTCTGGAAGCTGCCATGCAGAATGAATAGCCATCTGCTGTGGACTGAGTGGCTGTAAACAGCATCAGATAGCTGAGTGCAGAGCAGGAAGCGTTTATCAGCCAGTCATCCTCAGCTGTTAGTTCTGCTCTGCTCCTCCGTTTATGGCTGCCTTACTCTTTTTTTCTGTCACTCATTTTCCTTTCATTTTTATTAAACTTCTCTCATGGGATAAAATCTGCCACATAAAAAATTATATATATTTTTAAATAAACTGGTTTTATAGCGACACTCATTGACATGAAGTGTTTCCATTTGGTCCACATGAACGCCATGGACGGCTGTGTTGATGTTTCAGTTTACAAGGAGCTGGAATGAGAAGCGGATAATAGGAACGTTCTGCAATACTTGACAGGACGACAGTATGAACTGCAGGAGTTACTGAACCACAACGTAGAGAAGAACAAAGTGCTGTAGCCTCACCCTACCAGGAGTTAGTATAGCTGGGCGCCTTCATTAGCAGCTATGACAGACAGAGTCACTGGAGCTCCACGCTTTGCATTCTCAAGCAATTCTAGTTAGATTCACTCCTCTGTCCTAGACTTTTCATTCTGATTTTATGTATAATAATTAGGCCTGAAATGATTCATCGGACTAATCATGATTAGACAGATTAATGTGACTGAGAATATAGACACTAAAAAGGTCATTTGCTGAAAGGACATAAACCTCAGAATGGTGATTGAATCAAAACTGTACAAATAATCAAAACATTTCACATTTAAGATAAAAAAGGAAACAACTTTTGTGTGTAAATATATTCAACCCAAAACTCATCAAGTGTCAGTTTTAGCTTCACTTGGTCCATATTATGTAAAGAAATATTTCTTAGCACATTTTGCTATCCATTTATGAATTGGTTAATAAAATAATAGTAAAATAAAATAAAATCGGCAGATCAGAAGTATTGATGTTAAATCAATCAGAAAACACTGAGCCTTTCACATGTTGAACTCAATATTTGTTTTTTAGCTGCAGACATCCTTTGATACAAATGATCAAACATTCACTAAAGGAATGCTGACATTGCAATTAAATGTTTATCCTCTTATTTTAAGAAAGGAACTGAGCATTTTCATGATTTGCATCCTGTAATATAATGTTTTAATTTGCATAAAAAAATGCAAAAAGTTAAATCAAGTCTGCAGAATATACTCATTTTTATTAATTGATTACTATAAGAATGAGTTGCACCATTAATAAACAGAGAAATGAGCAGAATAGGGCAAGACCACACAAATAACCCTCAACAAAGAACATGTTGCATTTTAGGGAATTTGTTTTTTGTGTCTATTACCGTATTTATAATGTTGTTTTTTAAACAGGCTTAAGTGATGAAAATTTGCTATTATTTTTTTCCAATTAATTGTCGGACTACAATTGTTTACTAAAATGAAACCTGGTTCAGGGCTGTAACAATCCCTGAATGCGTCCTGTACTGTGTGTGGATAATAGTTAATATTAGCAGCTAAGCTGGTTTCTCCTGATTGTTGTTGTCAGTGATCTGGTGGCTCTGCAGCCTCTGCATCCTGCTGCTCCTATCTGCTCTGTCTGGCTCTGTGAAACCTGGCTAATGACACCCTTCCAGATGGCTCGCCTGCTGTGTGTGTGTGTGTGTGTGTGTGTGTGTGCGTGTGTGTGTGTGTGTGTGCGCGCTGGCCAGGTTTGAAAGGGATCTTTCATCTTTCCTCTGCCTCTGACAAAAGAACGGGTCCAGTCAGCACAGCTGCCTATCTGCCACCTCTCCTCCTCAGCATGTCTCCATTAATCCCAACATTCTGCCTGGTGTTTCGGTCGAGGACTGCTCTCTCTACCGTCACTCCATCTGTACAGTACTTGCTTCCTCAGCCTATCAGTATGCCTCTCTTCTCTTTTCCAGAGTCAAACTCTATCCTTTGCCTCTGATCCTCACTTTCCTCTCTATCTCTTCCTCTTGGCTCGCTGCCTTGCTCCCCCGTCTCTCCCCGCCTCTCTCTTTATTCTGTTTCAGTCTTTGCTTCTCCTTCTCTGTGCCTCGGCTAGTTTCTTCTTTGCTGCGTAACAGAGAATGACATGTTTAGCTGTCCCCCTGCTCTCTCCTCTCATAAGGAATTACTGTCCTGACCCACTTCTACAGGAAACCTCTTCAACATCCTCAAAGACGCGGAGCTATTTGTGTTTATGAATGCTGCATAGCTCTTGTATTGTCTCCATGATCATAAATCTACAAACATGTCAACTTGTCCTCGGAGAAAATGAAAGGCTAATTCACAGTAATGAGTTTAAAAGTAGCAGCAGGATATCAAACGTTAAGTGGAGCGTTTCAGGATTTTAACGAACAAATACGACATAT
Source organism: Micropoecilia bifurca (assembly GCA_903067075.1). Classification (NCBI taxonomy): domain Eukaryota; kingdom Metazoa; phylum Chordata; class Actinopteri; order Cyprinodontiformes; family Poeciliidae; genus Micropoecilia; species Micropoecilia bifurca. Next base: position 13,738 of record CAEGAF010011182.1, read on the forward strand.
GGTGCCTATGAAAAATATTCACATTCTTTTGAGGTTTTTTCTTTTATTATTATTATTATTATTATTATTATTATTATTATTATTATTATTATTATTATTATTATTATTATTATTATTA